>LS494107.1:1117043-1140493 GCA_900490845.1 Pristionchus japonicus | reverse complement strand
AAGTCTCTGCACTGGGTCGATAGACGAAGACGCCCGAGTTGAAGAAGTCCGGCCATCCAATGTCCGACACTGCAGAGATCTCGTCCCGCTCGAACAACTCGTCCGCGTTTTGCAGCACCTGAGGGGGGGGGGCTTAGAGGGATGACCAGGAAGGAGATGGAGAGGGCTCTGGTATTGAATTCCTAGTAGGCCACCTAGTAAATCTCCTAGTAGGTGACAGACTAGCAAACTAGTATGCGTTGGACTAGATGGCCTACTAGGAACTCAATACCAGAGGGGGGGAGGGAGGTCTCACCAGGGTATCGGCGTCGAGGAAGACGGCCTTCGAGTACTGGGTGAGTCGCCAGCAGTTCAGTTTGGTGAACGTCACTCCGAGGTCGGGTCGGCCAATCAGTCGGAGGTTCTCCTGAGAGAGGGGGAAGGGGTTAGAATGGGAAACAGAATGAAAACGAGCCAGCACATTTAAAATAATAGCTAGGCGTATTGTGTAAATGCGTGTGGAAACAAAAACAGTTGTTGAGCCAGAGTCTAGTGATGTGATAGCAACACAAAGAAGGAATTAGTGTGAAGGATCGATCAGAAGAAAGCAAGAACCCAATTAACTTCGATCGTAGCGGGAGTGGAACGATAACATCGCGGGATTCAGAAGGCACTCACAGCATCGTTCGAGTCCATGACGTCGACGGTGGAGACAGCATCGGCCACTTCCGAGAGGAGAGTGCGCACACCGGAGGAGACCTGAGTGAGATCATGATTCATAGAGGGACAAATGGGTATCAAAGAGGATACTACAGTTTTAACTCCCCATCTTTCTAAGATGGAGGAAGGGATTGTGGATTCAATCAGGGTCAAATTTCCAGCAAATAAAAATATGGAGAACCAGCAAACAGCAACTAGAACGGGGTCCTATCCCTTCCCATATCACGAATAGGTATCAGTCTCCTGATTGAAACAAGTTTCAAAGTAAATAGAAGGGTGATGTTGACGTAGATTCAACTCAAAATACAATAAACCACTCCACTACTTTCCCCATTACAGGAGGAGGAGGATGATTGACCATGGTGCAATGAGGTTCAAACAGTTGATAAACAATTTCTTTGATTACGTGACAAAACAGAGGTACAATCAGCAAACAGTGGTGTTGCATACCTGGTTGGTGACCATGACATGGATCTTCCTGGTGGTTCGGCTCTCTCTGAGAGAGTGAGCCAGCACGAGAGCCCCCTGCGCGTAGCCGTCGTTCGTCGCCAGTGTCACCCACGCCTCTGCCATTCTTGTCTGAAAGGAGGAAAGAGCTCAGTCGAGGTTTTCAAAAATACAACTCGAAATGACGAAATAGCGAGGCAAGTTCAAAGGGCTCTCGAAGAAGTGTCGAAACGAGGGCAGTTGTTGGGCCAAAGAGTCTAGAAACTGATGGAATAGCAACAAAAAGAGAGACTGATGGGAGGGATTGAGAAGAAGGAGAGTGAGCGATCGTGGGAGATGCGACATCGAGGGGAAACAACGGAAGGGAGGTTTCAAAATAGCCCCAGGCACTGCCGGTCATCGCGAACCCTGACGAAATCAGCTGAGCAAAGAGAAAACAACGATCCCCTCCTCACGAGTTTGTACTCCTTGATCAAAATACGACCAAAGCTACAAGTGGTTCACGTGAAAGAAACGATTCTACTCGAATTCGATCGATTCAGAACGAGGAAAGGTGAAGGAAAAGAGCATCTGGCACGAAGGGAACGTGCATATTGCCTCCCTCTCCCTCTCTCTCAGTACGCTAAGCCTCCCTCTCTCAACGAATAGCTCAGAGGGGAGAAATCCAATATGGCGAGAGTGATAGGCAATCTCCTAGAAGCCAATGCGAACGGAAATCTAGCGAAAACGAGTCAAAAGGAGCCTTTGAAGGCGCGAAACAGAAAAGGAAAGCGGGGAAGCGAGAATCGAGAAAGCGCGAGAGAACACAATGGGATGCGCTTCCTTTTCATTTACACTCACGCGTTTACATAAACCATCGACAAAGCCAAAGAGTATTCTGGAATCAGGAAAAACACGAAACTGCAACAGGGTAAACGACTTGCAGTCAAGCGGGCGAGTGGGAGGGATGAGAGAGTGAGAATCCCACACTGAGGACACTGGACGAATGGAGTAGAGTGTAATGGAAGGAAAGAGGGGAGGAGAGAGGAAAAAGTGAGGAGAAGATGAGGGAGATGAGTGACTGAAGCAACGACGATTGATAACGGGAGCTGATTAGTGATTGGGGTGAGAGAGGGAGCGAGGGACACAGAAGGGAACACGGGTGTTGACAGAGTGAACGGAAGGGATGGGAAGGGGAGGGAGAGGGAGGGCCAATCGATGGGAGGAGGGGAAGGGACAGTGATCTACCCTTGGAAGGGAACGGGTGATTGTGCACGTGAATGGACGATTGTTGTGAGAGACGAGAGAGTGGATGGTGGAGAGAGCGCAGAGAAAGAGAGGAACGGAGAGGGTGAGAGTACCACACACAACAAACCGCTGCAAAACATGGGAAGAATGGAGTCAGCACTGAATTAGATTGTGCGTTTAGGGGCGTTATCAGAACGAATGGGTGAGTAAGGAGTGGCAGACAAGCCATTCGCACCCCTTCGACCCTTCAAACCCTTGCTTTTTTTCTCTCCAGAAATTTCTCTCCCAAATTCTTGACTCACATTCAAACTTTCGCGCTTTCCCTACTGTTGCGCAACCATCGAAACGAGTGCGTACGTGCGTTTGCGAAATGGGGCTGGTTCCCCTCGTTACTTTCACAAGAATCCTCTCCATTTTGCGTTGGTTTCTCTTCCTTTCACGGCGTAATTCTTCGATTTTCACTCTGATTTCACTACGAAAGTGATCCCGCAAACATTATCTTGTGTTCTCTCCTATAATTCTCGTTCCGTCTCTCCCTTTCCATTCCGAATAGTCAGATTACGATGAATCAAAACACCTCATAAGTGTCTGATCGTCCCTCATTTCTGGTAGATCACAATGTCGTCTCCCCTCTCTCGATCACTCGGCCTTCTCTACGGTCAATTCATCGGAGATGCTTTCGGGTCGAGATACGAATTCCTCAGTGGAAAAGTTGCCAAATCGAAGTAATAATCGTCTTTTCACCCCTCAATCTTCAATCGAAACCGCCTTGTTTGATACGAAGAGATGACTCATCCTCAGATTGGCAAACGATCGTGGTAACGCTAGTCTAGTGCCTCTCCTAGGCGGTGGACCATTCGGTTATGGACCAGGAGTGGTGAGTGATCTTTGATCTTCAATTTCTGATCTTCGATCTCTGGTAGGTCACTGACGATGGAGAGATGGCGATGTCTCTCCTCTCTTCGTGCCTCTCAACATCATCAAATGACAATCTCACTCATGATGTATTCGATGCATCCACTGTTGCGTGTTCGTATGTACGGTGAGGGAGAAGATTGCATCATCCTTACTCAATCTCAATCCCTTTAGATGGGCCCAGACCAATCCTCCTGATATCGGCAATACCTGTCGATCTGCCCTTACTCTGCTGAAGAGTCCGACTGAGTATTGGAGAGTTCCTAAAGAATGGTAGGCTCGTCGTATTCAGATTGAAAGAATCGATTACCGTGCAGGCCTCAAACACTATCTAGTGAGGAACGAGATCAGCTTCGGCAGGGAGTTGAGGAGAACGTAAGGTGTGGAAATCGCAGTTTATGAATCAGTGAAACTCATCTATCTAATCAACCTTCTATCTCCACTAGTTCTCAAATCATCATCAATTCAGGAGGAAGAACAATAACTCCCTTAGCAATGGCTCTCTGATGAGACAATCAGTTCTCGTTCCAATCTACGCTTCTCACTATTTCCGAGGAACGAGGGAGAGAACGGATGAAATGTAAGTGGTTGAAGGAAACAGAGTTCAATGAAACAGTCGGTACCTCTACGCTTTTTTGACTTTCTCTCTCCTATGCAGATAAAAAAAACATAATTGGGAGAAAGATGGGGATGCTTCAGTCTCCTCTCGGCCGTCGAGGCAGATACTCTCCTCACCCATTCCAATCCTCTCGCAATCGAAGCATCCAAGGCTTACGCACTCATTCTATTCAATCTACTCAAGGGGAAGACTCCAGATGAAGCAGTCAAGTAAGCACGATCAATCTATTTTAGTCAGTTGACGATAAACTACAGATCAACTATGGCTACCGTAACCTCACCGTATCTCCGAACTCTCCTCGAATCAGCTCGAGATCGATCTCTGCCTGTCACTCTTCCCGATGGACAAAAGAGCAATGGAGACAATTCCCATATCGGATTCTTCGGAGTTTCTTTACAGGTTCGGGGAGGAAGTGGATAGTGCGCAATCTCTCCCTCCCAGGTGGCAGTCCATTCTCTCCTCCACTCTTCTTCCTTCTCCGATGGTCTCGTGGATGTTATCTCCATTGGAGGAGACACTGACACGAATGCGGCCATTGCGGGCGCATTGCTGGGTGAGTAGAATTCGAAAAGTAGTCTCTCACTTCAACCGAAGTCTGATCGGTGAGAGAGGGTGAGGCACGAATAGACGGTGACTCATATTCCTGCCATTCTCCCTCCATCCTCTCCTCTCTTCAGGTGCTCGTTTCGGGATTGATGGAATTCCCTCTGAGTGGACTCACACAGTGGAAAGAGCTCCTCTTCGAATGAAGGGAGAGAATGGAATCGAGTCATTCGAGCAATTGATCGACGGGGTGAAGAAGAGATACGATGAGTGATTGAACTTCTCATATTCTACGGAAATATCGTACATGCGAAGCCTTCTTTTCAATGACCTGTAGGTGATATCCATCATTCCATGTGAACTTCTTTCTCATTTTATGTGCTGTGTATAAAGAATATACTGTCGTTTTTACGTGCGGTTAGCTTCAACTTAGTCTGCATCAATGGTTCTATCTTACAATGGTTCTCTGATCTGTGATGAAAACACATAGATTCAATGGCTTCTTCAAATCATCGCCTGCCTAATTATAATTCTGTAATGAGACTTTTACTGTTCACGGTAGATGGTTTCATTTCCATACATTGCCTATACTGCAATTAGCTGAAAAGTAGCATAAGCTACATATCCGAATCGATAACCCCTCATGGTTTCTTTCCGCGGAGTGACTACAATTCTATGTTGCCCTCTCTCAATTCTGATTATCAAGTCCCTTCTCCATCTCTTTCTCCATTAGTCTCCATTCTACGTCGATTAATGGACTCACTTTCAGTGTCTCTCTCTACTCTCGGATCGTCTTTCCTTTACAAAACATCCCTCTAATCTTTAGTTGGCTGAAGCCCCCATTCCACTTCTCTCTCTTAGTCTACCGGAAGATTATCTTCCTCCTCTTATTCTAACTCCTTCTTTCCTCTCCAATTCATCTCCTTCCCCTCATTTCCCTTCCATGTAATAACTACGACAAAAGTGGAATCGACGAGGGGGAGAATCCGTATTCGAGAGAGTTTTCAATCCCTACAAGTGCTTCTCCTCAACACTATCGATTTTTGATAATCTCCCCTTGGATGGAATTGAGTGTTCCGAGAATCTTTCCGATTCCTCCCTCGATTGCTCCCTTTTAGACACCTGTTTATATTACCAAATAAGTGTTGACTCTTCCTCCTCCTCCTCCTTCTTCCCTCCTCACACCCTCTCTCTCTCTCTTCCTTTGACTCGCCCGTCAGATTTCGATATTATCACCATTGCTTCTCTCCATTCATCGTTCCTCTATACAGTGTTCGTGTCTCGACTCCATTCAATCGATTGCATCATCTCTAGGTAACTTCAATGTCCTCCGACCTTCACAGTCCTCCACCTCCTTCCTCTCCCAGCACCAAATCTCATGGTAATTTAGCAACTTCCGGTCATTTAAATTCGCGAAAACATGGGAATCTCATGGAAAATTTCTCTCGTCACTCAGAAAGAGCGAGAGGGAGTGTAGATAGGAGAGTGCGAGATTAGAGCATCATCATCCCCTCTCAGGCTCAGTCTTTCCCAATTGGTTGAGGAGTGGATCGGGAAGGAAGAAGTCTGACGATCCCTCCATCTCTCACAAGTCTCTCTCTGCCATGGAATCGAAGGAGTTGGGACCATCTACTCCACACACGCAGAAACGGTAAGGATTAGGGATGGTCTGATGTTGTATGCAACTGGTTAATGTAGCCCTACCGTAGCTAGGGTACGGTATCTAATCGATTTCTCGTTCAGCTCTCTCGACAGTCGTCCGACGTCTCGAGCTGCAGAGGAGGGCCAACTGCAATCTCCCGGACCAACCAAGCATAAGCGAGTGAGTGAAGGGAACTCGCTGTTGTGATGGGAATGCATGGAGCAACAATAACTGCAATTCATGATAAGTTGCTTTGCTGCGTAAGGACCTCGATAGTAATGATAAGCACTGAACCAACTACGCGACATTGATCACCAGCTATCCATTGCTCCTCCTGACGAATGAATGGGAGCAATCAGAGAGGGGGGAAGAGATGACACGGAAGGTGTCAGTCGGTTAGTCTTCTCTCTGCTTCGAAATGGCGTGTATGGGGATGGGAGACAAGAAAGACTACGTGTTCAATCGGAGAAAAGCCGCGTCGCTACCGAGGAAAGTGAGTGACTGCGCATCATCTTCAGGGTGGTTTCGCAATTATCAGATTGTCTAAGGCTGGAGGTGTCTAGGAGTAGCATTCTCTGAAAGATCTCAACAAGTACAGTTGGTGCCTGGCTTGAATCTTACGATTTTTGCTGCTCTTGTTCATTCTTCGTTACGTTCATGCGTAGTGTGAAAATTCTCGTATCCTAACAGGCATCCTCATTAGCATGGATCTGTATCTCTCATTTTGTACACACTCACATCCTAATTGCTGATCCTAACAAGCTATCTAGTATAGTATCTACGTGCGGGACAGTCTCGATACATCACGTATTATTCCACTCGCTGATTTCTGTTTTCCCTCGTGTTTCCCATCTGATTCCAATATGAGGAAGATTTGCGTGTCGAAACGAGATGAGAAGGGAGAAGATAGAGGGAGATTGGAAGATATGGGAAGGGATTGAGGGAGGGGAAGGGATGTACTTGATTGGAATGAATGACGAGGGTTTCGAATACGAATTCCCATTCAGTGTGATTCAGTTGAGACATCAGTTGCGGATTTCTTCTGAGCGTGTCATCGATTTCGTATTCTAGACTCGTTGTTTTACTTCGTTTACAAGCTGCTTTGAAGTTCAGCAAACCTCTTTCAATTCCTCTAATTGATCAATCTCTCGTTCAATTCTGAGAATCGTTCAGAAGCACTTTCCAAAATGCTACAATCTCATACACTCTTCTACACATGATCTTCTCCTCTTCTCTTCTGCTTCTAAGTCTTCCATCCTCATTCATACCTAGTTCACTTCCTCTCTTCTCTCGATATGGTTGTTGAATCCTCCTACAAATCTCATTCACACAATCAGGTTCACCTTTTCTGATATCGATTTTGGATTCAGAATGCTATTGCAATTTCTCGATTTTTTACGGTGTACCTGTTCGAATCAGATAGGCAATATCGAATGAGAGAAGTCGTAGAAAAGTTGGATGTAGTTTGAAATTCATAGACGATAGGTAAAAACAGGAAAAGCTCCTGCAATGAGTGTTGTTTCCTCTCTCATCGAATCATCTTCTTCCAAACCGGAAACATCCTGGAGAGAAGGAGAAGAAATCTCTGGCGTGCTCGAATAAATTGACAACTTGCAAGGAAGAACTTCTCATTCTCTATGTTCTCATCACTCCAATGGATGAAGAGAAGCAGAGTAATCAACCTCCAATTCAGCCTTCTTCTCCTCTTTAGATTACCAATTTAGCTCCACTTTCCGCCTGATTTCGTCCTTCTTTTCCTATTCTTTTCCTTTTTTTCTCAGGTGAGTCCAAGTGTCTCTCTGACCTCTTTCCCACATGGTTTCCACACAAATTTGCCATTCTCGAAGTAGCTAAGCGCTTTTCTCCACTTTTTCACACAAGAAATGTAAGAAATATTCATTTCGGTTCATCCAAACATCATTCAACATTCTAGAAGAACTGATCACCCTTTCTAACTTTCCATTCTCCGTCAATTGTCTCTTTCTTTGCTTCTGTCTGTATTATTTATTTCCACTTCTCCTCTTACCTCTCCTTCCTTCTTCTTCCCATGGAAGAATCCCTCTTTCTTCCATCGTCACTCAATTTTAGACAGAACTTGCGAGTAGTATTCGCACTTTCTTCCTGAGATCAATTTTTTCACTAACGCCTTTTTTAACGTTGGGAAATCAGATCTTTCGAAGCCCTTTTCAGGTTATGTTTGTATTATCTCACTTATTCAAATATTGATTTTCAGCTCGCGGTGCTCACAGGAGAAGAGGACATGTCCCATCCTCCTCCACTCCAACAGCCAAAGAGTCGATTCAGAAATGGCCACGCTTCGTTCAGACTGCGAATGCTGCAGGAACAGCATGGGAGCGGATTCGAACCGGTTAGAGCACCATTTTTAGATCTCGATTAGATGTGGTTTGTACTGGGACCAACTCATAGAAGTAGTTTATGAACACTTGGGATGATCATTGTTGTTGATGATGATGAAGGACCCGTGAAAGTGCATGACCACGAAATTAAACTGGAGCTAAGTCTGTCAAAGTGTATTCGCCCAACTTCAATCCTTGCCTACGGGATGAATTTGTACGAAAACACCGGAAATTGAGGATGAACGAGAGAGTGGAGAGGATGAGGAGAGTGCAGTGAAGGTAGAGGAAATGAGAGAGTGGGTGGAAGTGAGAGAGTGATAAGCTGGAGGGAGGGAAGGGAAAGGGGAGGAGGATACTCGGATGACCGATAGACTTCAGTACGATGGACTCCGTATTGAAGTTTGTCGAGATTCTCGAGATTTCATAATTTTAACTTTTTTCGTTCATTTGTTCATCGATCATTTTCTTGTTCTGGCTAATCCGTTCAATCCCTCGAGATTCCCGTTCGTAAATATTTTCTAATCTACCTGTTTTCATCACTGAATGTATGCGTTCAGTAGTAGACAGACAAATGATGAATTAAATCAATGAAGTCGCTTCATCGTACATCAACTCCACTTTCCCTGCATCCCTTCATCGGATCATTCCTCCGTCTCTCCTACTGGTCATCTCGAGTAGTGAAACCTCTCACGTGTGCTAATCTCTCCTTCATCTCAATCACAAGATGGAATCTCTCTCTCCTCTCTCTCCTTCCATCCTCAACTACAATCCTTTCTTCGACTTCTTCATTTCCACTCCCTGTTTACATCGAAAATGTAGCCTTTTCTTTCGTCATTTCTTCCCCTCGTTTCCCTATTTCCGTTTCGCTCGAATGCGTTGCATGGAAGGAATCAGCTGATTGAGAAGGGATCGATTACCTTGTTATTCCCATCTCCATCCTTACTCTCTTTCTTCGTTCCGAGAATCTCTTCGTTGCGAGTCGCTTACCGTATTCTTCTCTCCGGGACGCAGCTCTTTCAGCCATGGTAAAAGACCGTTCTCGTTCTCGATCAATAAAGGATAAACTGCCCCAATCGGTTCCCACTTCACCAGCTGGAAGAGGGAATAGAGACCCGTTCGAAGGAATTCTCTCCTCGAGGTTTGGTCTTTGATCTCTGATCTTTCCTGATTCTCCCTTTAGCACGAAGCGATCGAAACTGACCAAGTCGACAAAGACAGTCGTCTCTTCTCCTCCTCCCACTCCCAATGCTAATCTCTCCGTGGACGCAGTGGAGCAGATCAAGCATCAGATATACAGGTGAGCCATCCAAGAATCCTCGTTATCTTCATCATTCATGCATTCTGTGTGCAGTCATTGAGTTGAATGAAGCTCTGATTCCTAGAATGCGTTCACTCTCTGGTGAACCGAGAGGCAGCTCAATGGAGGATTCGCTCCTTCCCGTAACGACAACTGGTGGATCCATGGAGCATCGAGGTATTTACTTCTCTTACCATTTTCACTGGGCATCCCGTGCAATTGAGATCTGAAGCGAAGTAAGGTATGAACTGAATGAAGAGTAGAACTCATGTTTCACATTAACGATCAATTATCGAGAAGTTTAATTCGTTTTCAGCCTCAGCTCCATCTAATTCTCCAACTCTCCGCAATCTCCGCACCTTCCGAATGGCTCACGAATCGTTCAGAGCGAGAATGTTCCATGAACAGCACAACGTCCGCCCTTTTGAGCCTGTCGTATGCATTATTATTACAAGCAATTAAAATATTAAAACTTATATCTGAACCAACACATATTGTCACCCCGGTGCAGTTTCTCTGAATAAACAAACGAGTTGGTTGGGAGGGAAGAGATGGGGTGTGAACTCTCGAAAAGGGAGGGATAGGGAGGAGAGAGAGCGCGTTTCCCATCACCGGCCAAGTGGTCTAGTGGTATGATTCTCGCTTTGGGTGCGAGAGGTCCCGGTTTCGATCACCGGCTTGGCCCTTATCTTTTGCCCAATTTGACTTGGTTTCTTTGCAGGTTTTCGTAACAAAGAAGCGAACTCGCGAGGCTAAATCGGTCTCTAGTGAATTCAAGGTGGGGCTCAATCAGGTCAACTAATTTGAGCTCACTTATTTTGCACCTTAGTTTAATTATTTAAATGATTAAAATACAAAATTTGAATTGCAGGGTGGCGATCTGAACAAGTACACAGCTCGTTCGTACGCTATTCAGAACGGGAACGAGGTGTTCGGAGGTGAGTACGGTAGTCACGAGACACGGTAGTCAATGGCTACTGTAGTCTAATAGCCGGTCGTGGTTGCATCATCACTAGCAAATAGTCCAAGTCTAAAGAAGAGTCAATAATCCTCAGTTCATCCTTTATCTCTATTCGTCCGTTCTTTCTTCTTCATCCGTCAATCTGCTCATTCTTATCTCTCTCACAACAATCCTTCCCATCTTCCCTCCTTGTCTCTCTATCATCTCTCTCGATTGGACTAACCTCATCCCTTCACGGTCCACTTCATCCTTCCTTCTCTCCTCGACTGGACGTCGACTCCTTCTGAATCCTCCCCATCGTCAACGACAGATTTATCCGTTGAGACAGAGAGTTGAGAGAGGAGGGAATCATCAGTCTTCTTTCCTCCCTTGGGACCGTTCTCCCAACCATTCTCCCCTCTCTTCCTCTTCTCGAGTCTCTTCCTCTTCTTCTACTCGCGCAGTCTCATCTCGACCTCATCGATTGAGATGATAGCTAAGCAGACTCGGAGACAGGCTCCAGTCAGGATTCTGAAGCACCAACCGGGGTTGGACTTCAAGGCACAGCAGATATTCCATGCGAAGAGAGGAAGAAAGTTGAGCATCGCCGATTTCTCCATTGGTACGTCATTTTATTGCAATTTCGAAAATATAGTGAGTGAATTGCTTAATTTCTTGAAGAACTTCGAACTGATTTCCAGCGTCTAGACTGTGCATTTTCTCTGGACTGTGCCATACCGATTAGTCTTCCTCCATCTGCCTGTCACAACTGCTCACTGTAAAGGGACGATGGAAGTGAAAGGATGGGTCAGCTATTAGAAGGGCATGGAGTGGATTCGAGTCTTCTTCGACAATGGAGAAGAGTGAATAGAGAGGGGCGTAGATTGACTTACGGAGAAGAAGAAGGAGAAGGGAAGGTAGAAGGAGGATGGGGAAGAATTCAGAAGGAGTCACAAAGACGGGCGCCCTTCTCACTACAAAAGCATATTTTTTGAGAAAAAACTCGTTGTTCTTTCGTAGGATTCCAAGGTACCAATCATGTCTCTTCCCATCTCTTGCTCTTACATTCCTCTCATCCTTCCATTCTCTCCTTCGCACCTTTCCATTTTCGTTCGTTCCTACATCTGCTCTCTTCTCTCTATTCGACTGAACGAAAGTGTCTAGGAAAGGCCAATTTGTTGCTAGTTTGAACTCCTTTTTAGCTAATAGTCTCGACCAAAAAGCTATCTTCAACATTTTTTCAACTGCAGAAGTGATCTTATCCATGATCTTCTTGCACATTTCCTTCACGATCACACGTCTTCTCATCCTCCTGCAAGTGCCCAATCTAATCTCAGTCCTTCGTAATTTCCTCTGTCCATTCATCTCTCCTATGATCTCATCTCCATCTCTCACCACTCTCTCCATTCTGCCTACTCTCTCATCCCCTCATCCGATCAAATTTCCTATTCAGATCGACCCTCATTCGAACTCCTTCGTCCTCTCTTCTCCTTCTCTTATCGCATTTTCGTCCTCTCTCTCCTCTTTTCCTCCCTTATTTCCATAGGTCGAACGAACTTATCGCCAGTCACTCTTCCACTTCAGGCAACTCTCTCGTTCCAGACTTGTGAAGAACACACTTAGGCATAATTACTCTCTCCCTTTGCACGTTTGCACTCTAAAGATAGTCTAGAAGTGACATTTGAGGTTGTCAGATTCGTTGTCTCTCTCACTCTTATCTCAACTTATCTACTCCTTCCTCATACTCGCATTAGGCATTCATGTCAACTAGGACCTTTGCCCGCTTTCATTCTCTACTTCTCTTTCCTGAGGTGAAGCGTTCGTGCGTTTCGAAACTTCGCTTTTGTACATGAACATGCTACATGCTTGCTACATGAATGAATCAAACTTTGCCTAGACTTGTTATGTTTCATTTTCTAACTTCAGAGATCCTTTCGTTCCTGAGTAAGAGATAGTTGAGGATTGGACACCTGAATTCCATTAGGTCGGTCGAGAGTCGACAGCTATAAATCAGAGTAGCACTTTCTTCTCTCTCTTCGATGTCGATTAGATTGCCTTCTCTCAATCACTTCCATCTGTCTTCCATTAGAGAAGAGATCGACCCTTCTAAGAGACAGACCATGTTCCGACTCTGGTTACACTATCTTTCTTCTTAGTTTGTGCTTCTTTAGAGAGGACGCAACATCTTCTTTAGGCTTCCTAAGCGAGCAGGAATATTTTAACTCGAATGAGTGCGTTCACTGAATTCTCTGCAACTATTTCGGGCCATTTGCCCTCACCTTTTGGTAACGGATTCGAAAATTCCGAAAACTGCAGCGATTTGACCGTTTCTAGTGTAGAACAAGACTGATAGACGTGATAGTCATAATTCATCCTTCCAATTTCTCATAAACTCGCTGACAGTTCTGCTCACAATCCGTAAACAATTCTTGTCGGAATGAAAAACGTTGGTGATTCCCTCTGTCTCTCTCGTCTCTCTCGATTCTCCCTGCTCTCTCGTCTCTTCCTCACTCATTTCACGCCATTCCCAATGGGGATTTGAGGGTAGAAAGAGAAGAGATACTGGCGGATCCCTCCTTATTCCCCCTCTCGCCTTCCCATTGTCAGTCTTAGTTCGTCCTCTTCTCTCCGAGATCAATCATGACTTCCTATCGGGTCAGTTACTTTACTTCCTTCTATCCATCATCGGGATTAGGTCGGATGAGAATCGGATGATAATTTACTGGATGAGAACCCTTATCGTATTCTGTCAAATACATAACAGTTGTATCTCGCTTTCTCAGATTTTCTTATCCAATAAGTTATCATCCGAATGTTCGAATCCAACTAACAATAAGTGAGTATCGTCGTATCGTCTACAATAACGAGCTCTCTTGTCCTCTCCTCTCCCTCGATCCTCTCGATTCCATCGGTCAGATACCATCTTCTTCTTCTCCTTCTCCTTCCAATGGAAGACAATGCTGAGCTCTTCCTCTCTAATAATTGAGTGCTTACCACCTCTCTTCTTCTGTCTTACGATGTTCCTTTCTTCTCTCTCTTTTCTCGTTCCGCTTGTAATTTCGTGGTCGTCCCAGCTTGATTATCGATTGATTATCGATTGATCTTCCTCTCAATCTCAGTCTTCGGATGCTCTGGTTCGATCAGTGATGGTATTAGAGGCGCCAGTGATTAGGACGGAGAACTTCCGATACTTTCCCAAGAAGGGAAAAGCACCCAAAGGACGTGAGTTACCTTTTTCCAACCTACAAAATTTAGGAACATATTTGTACTTTGGGATCTCTATGTTTTGGCAACTTCATAATTTTGGGATGCAATCGCCGCATGGACAATGCAGTAAAAATTCGAAAGAATCATCGTGTTCTCAAGATAAAAATGTAGATGTAACGCTGTTCTACATTTTTAGATTATATTTTTTCTCTTGAAAAAAAAACGTACAAAGAGTCATAATGCTGCAACACTCGTGGGCGATGCTCCGTTTGTTTTCCACGATTGTTCTCGAAAAAGTGAAAAATGGGGGCTCTCGACTGACCTCTTCTGCAGATGTCCCCAGAGAGAATTATCCACTCATCCGCTCTCTTGTTCCTCCATTCTCTCTCTCCCTACTCTTTTTCTTTTCTGATCTACCATCTCAACTCATGTCACTCCAGTTGGAGAGCACTTGTTACTGGACTGATAGAATGAAGAATAACATCGAAGATTTCAGAAACAATTGCGAGCTTAAATATCCAGCTAAATTATGAGAAGTCTGGAAACATTTGTGAAAAATACTCTGCATTCAGGGAAAAATTTCACCATGACATGGACCGTTTTCAGTCATGCCTGTGAAATTCGAAGTGTACACTGGTGATCGTAGACGTGAGCTGTTAGAAAATATTTATTGAATTGAGAATTATCTCGAAACTAATATTTCAACGCTTCTGTTTTCGTACTCCATCCCCACTCCGTGCCGTGCTCATTCCATCCTTTGCTGTCTACTCTTCCCAATTCATTTCCTTTCACGCAATCATCTCATTTCATTCTCTTCTCACTTCCGGCCCAACAACAAAACCTCCAATTCCCCCATCAACTCCTCTTGTTAATCTCACGTTTCTCTGTCTTCTTGCATCTTTTCATCTGATCAGTCTCTCTCTCTCTCTCTCTCTCTCTCTTCTCTCCTTCCGTTCAGTGTAATTGGCTGATCTTTAACGACATCGCTCACTCCACACATTTCTCCCCGCAATTCGACGTTTCCCCCACTTCAATTCAACATGAGGTGAAGACAAGCGAAGAATCTCCATCCCAATCCCGACTACATTCTGCCAACTACAATCTCCATTTCCAATCTGCGACCTCCCTCCGATCTCTCCCTCTCTTCCTCTCATTTCCATTCCGTCGTCCTAGTGATCATCAACACTTCCTTCCCTTCTGTCTGAACCCCTCCCTCTTCTTCTCCCCTCTCCCCCCCCCACCCTCTCCTCCCTCTTCTCTCCCTCCGCCCCGCCTTCCGAGACTGACTCGCCCCCACTGTGGTAGTCCCCTCCTGTCTCCTGATGGTCCCTCCCGTCTGATCTGCCCATCAATCGATAATCATGGAGATCGACGTCTCATCCGATCGATTGACTGCGGTAGTGGACGATCAACCGAGGAGTCCCAACTCCCTCAGTCCCGACCCTCATGGATTCAGTATGAGTAGAAAGAAGTCGATGAAGGAACGGATGCAGGTATGATCAGCCTATTTCTATAGTCCATGAGAACTTTTTTGCCACCTTCACTGTTTCTCTGAGTATCTGGTTTCCACTGCAAGAAACGCAATAGAGAAACACCCTCATTTCTTCCCAGTGAACTATAGAACCTCTGTTCCATAGTGATAGGACCTCTCAGAACAGATATAATGGCAGGAGATCGAAGAGAAGCGTAACAGGAAGAAGGGAAAGGGGAAGAAGAAGGAGGATCAAGTCATGTCCATCTTCGATGCCGCCATGCTCATCAAGAACATCAACCCTCAGAGGATCGACCTCATTTCGGGTCCGTGATCTTTGATCTTTGATCTTTCCATTCCAATCTCGTCGCTCATTCCTCATCTTGACATCTCCAATCCAATCTTCTCGCCGATTAATCTCGTCCTTTACCCCTGTTCTGCCTTCATTTTCCTGTCATTTCTGACGATTTGTCTCCCGAAAGGACACAAAAAGCAGTTATAATGCTTCATCTCCCTCTCAAGGACTTTGAACATTTATGAAAGCGTGCCTCCATTTATCTTCCATTTCTCCTTCCTCTGATAGGAAGGAGAGACTGAAACTAAGGACAACTCTAAGCTAGTCGTTTCTTGCTCGCTTCTTTCTAGTGTTATATTCTCTGCTTCTGTTTGGAAACTACCGCCTGTTGAAATATACACAAAGGAGAGGTTAGCAAGAGACTCTTCTGACTCCAAAACGGGGGCGAGAAGAGGGAGGAAGAGGGGACAATGAAGGGGAAAAGGTGCGAATCGAATTAGATGATGGATGGAGAAGTGTGAAACTACTGAGGTAGAAAGGGAGAGAAGGACTCAATCTCTTCCAGTCGTAACCTCTTCTCTCTCCGTTGATAGGTAATCATCTGTGGAATGGAGAAGAACCTTCTTCTCTTCCACCTCTACGCACCACCACTAATTGCAATTTACGCGTTTGAGATTGGAATAGAAGCGAAAACAGAGAGAGGAAAAAGACACAATGAGAGGAATGAGATAGATTGACGAGTGATCTATCCTATTGTTATTCATTGATGACATCCTTGATAGATAGATTCCCTCGGATTCTTGATAGATTCCCTCGGATTCTTCCCAGAATCATTCTAATTGGCCCAATAAGGCTGTTTTCTTAGCGATTTTCTTCGGAAACCTTCGTAGAAAATGCAGGATTGGCTCAATAATGAGGTCCGTAGCTTCACTATTTTCTTCCTTGAGACTTACGCTCATTAGCACCGAGTCGACTAAATTGCTGCATTCTCACTCGATCTCTCATGCAGATCGTTCTCGAGGACGGGGAGTGGACTGAAATATTCATTGTCCGCTCTCTCCATTCCGCACACTCTCTCGCCCTCTCTGTCTGTCTGCACTCTCTCCAGTATCCATGCTCTCTCTCGTCTCTAAACAGATCGACACGTCAGGGGGAAATCGGATCTCTCGAGTCCTTCTAACGGAAGAAGACCGATGACCTCGACTGTTGTAGCCATTGGAAGAAGTCAATGGAGTCAAAGGGGACTGAGGGCCCTTATCTGCCTTCTTTTGACGAGAAACTCCATGAACACACCAGATTTGTGGTCGAGATGAGTCTCAATATGGGGTAAAGGTTCCTTCCTCCGGATGAGTGTATTGTCAACGGAAGAAAGCGGTAGGGAAGGGACCGAATCGAGTTTAGACCATTTTCCCTTCCACGAGACTACTCATCATTGGGTGAGAAAGGGAACACACAACGGGGAATAACGTGCATCTGGAAAGACTTCATAATTCGATAAACGCTTCATCCTTCCGGATTTGCTTGTGTACATAAACTTGGTATGCATATTTCGCAGTGGGAAAGGGCTAATCTCCGTTCTAGAGTACGAAAGATCGGAAGGGAAAGAGACTTATGCACAGAGGAATTAGTCGGCGGAAGTGGTTTACAACCCTTGTGGGAGGTCTCCTTTGATCGTTCAATGCTTACTCCGAGAGAATATTGCTACAACCCCATAACTCTAGGTTAAAGCGAGTAATTAGACCAAACAGAAATTTGATGTAGGATTCGTTTTCCTCCTGTTTTCATTGAGTACACTTCGCACTCCATATAGTGTCTCGGGGATCTCTCAACTCTCCTCTCTCTACATAATTCATCGGACGATTCGCTGCTTCATCTTTGTCTCTTCCCATCCGAATCCACTAACGAGTTGTGCGGTTTGAGAATAGAAAAAGAACTAGAAGAAGAGATAGAAGGCAGGGTTGTTGATTGATAGATTTCACACTCGAGGAGAGGAGGCATAACAAGTTTATTACAACTATCAAAGAGTGAAGGAGGGAGGAGACGACTGGCGTGCGAGTTCAGTGAAGGCGGTTAAGCTGAAGGGAATTCGAAAATCACAGCCATTTCGAAATTCGTAGGAGATCCCTGTTCAACACGCTGGGACATTGCATCCCTTTCGATTCATTCAGTAGTTCCAACATTCGTATGCAGTCTAGTTACTGCAGCTACCGGTAGCTAGATAGCGGCTAAACAAAGTGTTGGTGCAATACTTCCGTCGGTCTCGGGTATCTCTTCCCCTCTCTCTCACACTGAATACAGTCCTTCCCTTTCCTTGTTTGTCTTTCGTCGCTTCTGTGCATTTCTGATCATTCTCACGTCCGAGGGAAGGAGAGGGGGAGAGAGGGAGGGAGGTAATTGGAGACCTATTTGGGAGTATTCCTCCCCTTCTTTTCCTCTCCGCTTGTCTTCACTCTACAATTAGTGAAGACTTTCTCGCATTTCCACTGACTCATCCCTTGATTGGAATGAAGAGGGGAGAATAACTGAAGAGATGAGGGGATTCGGATATCGGCACTTCAAAGTGCGAAGTCTTTGGGGACTGATCTGAATGAACATTCATTCGAACGAAGAAGAGGAACTGAATGATCAAGTAGAAAAAAATCCTGACATTGCGTGAACAGATCTCGTGTTCCGAGAAGACTCCGTTTGTGACAGGCGAAGACTTCCCTCTCTCTCTCAATTTCTTTGGGTGTTCGAAAGCAATAAGAAGGTGTGATAGATGGACAGAATTGAGAGGAGAATAAGAGACACGAACTGAGTAAATAGACGATATCGAGATGGAGAATGATGGAAGAGGAGAGGGGATACTGATTAAGAAACATTGAAGAAAAAATGGCCGTATAGTGGTGTGGTTATGTATCTCCTTCATGAACGTAGAATATCATTTCTTTTCTTTCATCCCTCCCTGACTCATTCCTTCTCTTACGTCTGTCTCCACCAATTCTGTTCATCTATGCATTCGAAGTGAGAGACGGCGTTTCGCATACTCGGAGAGAGACAGAGTTCAGGCTCATCCCTCACTCCTACTAAGAGAGTGCATGCATCAGAGAGTAGCAAAGACGATAATTGACTACCTTTTAGGATACTGTTTTCTGCGAAGTAAAACTGTGGGAAAATTACTCGAACTGTGCTCCAATATACGAAAGAATGCTGCAGCAGCAAGAGCCAGCTCTGTTGAAACGGCAAACTTATGAAATTCTTCGGAGGAAATCAATCACAAATGATCACATCCATTCTTCGACCGTCATGCCTCCACCCTCTCCTCCTTCTCCTTCCTCATTCCCTCACTTCTGATCTCCCTCCTCTCTTATCTCTCATCCTCTTCTCTCCACTATCAAATGCATACCCATACATAGTGAATCGACCTCCACTCCTTACAATGGGAAGACTCCCTCTTCTTCTTCACTCCTCAGTCCATCTCCCGACCACTCTCCCACTCTACCGTATCCATGCTACAGTAATCGTCTAGTCTTCGATACCGTAATCACGGTAGATCAGTCTCCGATCGATAATGTCGTCTGCCCGTAACTCGGTGGTCTCTCTCTCCTCCTCTGCTGGATCAACGAAGGTTGAGACTCGATTGGTGGCAGAGTCGAAGAGTTCACTTGGAGGAGGAGAAGGGGCGATGCTCCATTCTTCCTCTTCGAAAGACGATGACCTCCTTTCCACCAGTTCCGATGAGATTGAGACCATGGCTAGAAGGACACTTGGCAATCTTCCAGAGGTCAGTTGGTGTGGTGTGGATCGACGAGATATCCGAAACGTCGTCTCCTTCTACAGAGTACGAAGTCTCTCGCATCATCAATGAAGAGTGTGAAGATGATTGAGAGTGAGGAGGAAGATGAGGATGAAGAAGGAGAGAAGAAGAAGGATAAGAAGGGAATGAATGGAGATGTAGAGAAGGGACACGAAAGAGATGAACCTCGTATGTTATTTAGTAGCATCTTTGATTTATTGGACTCCTGAGCTCTCATATTATTTCACATTTCGCACGTCACTGGACCGCGCACTATTATTACTCAGCCTAGTATTATTTCTATTCTGGGAAATATTCCCATCGCTATTCTTAGTTTCATTCCTTCCACTGAGATGCATCTCATCTTTTGCATATTTCCTTCCATTATTTCACTGCCTCTCTTCTCTCTTCCATTCAAGACTAAATATTCGACTGCGCTTCTATGTTATTCTCCCTCTGTTCTCTCCTCTTCCTTCAGAATGTTCACTAATAATTTGGACTCGTACCCTTCCTCTCTTCTTCTCTACTTCTCCATCTATTTCATTCATTCATCAACTTTTTCCATCCGTCCATTCACTCATTCCACACCCTCTTTTGCTATCCTGCTCTGCTGCATAAAACTATGCTCTGTTTCGGAGCTTTTTTTTCATATTTCTCAGATCTTTCTGAAGTTGACTAATCAGACTTATGATCCATGCAATTTTTTTTCGATTATTCCATTTTATTCCATTTTCGTCTCCTCCCTTGGCCCTTCTTCTGATCCATCTTCCTCCTTCCTTCTCATTTCTAGATCGTCCTTTCCAATTCAGTTTATATTCTCTTCCTTCACTCCTTCGTCTTCTTCTCTTCCTTCACTCCGAAATGGATATATATTCACCCTCAGGGCAAACGAGAGAAGAGAGAGAGTGAGATACTGGACCGAATTTTGAGTGAAAAGCCCTTTCCTTTTCTCATTTCGGATCGGAGAAGAGAGAGTATGTAGACAGAGTTCTCCTTCTTAGTCTCTCGCAAATTTCTGTCTGATCCCAGTCTACGTATTTTCCTTCAATCATAATCTTTGTTTCTCAAGCTCTAACGTCTCGCCGTTCTTCCTGTTCTCTCACCGGTCAAAAGACTCTCCTTGTTTCGAACTCCTCATGTCACTCCTCATCTCAACTCGTCTCAATATCTCTTCTCTCTCTCTCCTCCTCATCATTCATCTCCTCTGTCCTTCTTCTCCCCTCTTCTCGTAAATTCTCCACGGTGACAAGTCAATGATTTCTCACCTCAAAGAGAGAGTTTTCGGAGAGATCCTTAGATAGTCCTTCTCTCTTCTTCTTTCTTCTTCTTCTTCCCATGAGACTCCAACTTTTTGCTATTCGCTCTCATTCGTTCATATTTCTCCATAATCTCTCAACTTTATTGTTCAGTCTCTTTCTCTCCTTCATTCCATTTATCCGTTCAGCTTTTATTCCATCACTTTCATGCAATTTTTCATTCTTCCGTGGTGTCATTCTGCATCGCTCCTTCCTCAGTCTCAATTTCCATCTCTTATCCTTCCTCGCCTCTCTCTCATCTCTCTCATCCTTGGGATTCAAATGACTCTTCTCCTCAATACAAATATTGGGAGTAAATGATCCGTGTGGATAGGGAGAAGTCAAAGAGGGGGGGGGGGGAGAAAAGAAGGGGGGAAATGGGGATAACTGACTGACTGACTGACCCTCCCCTTCCCACTCCTTCACAGATTGAGAGCTCTCCCTTTCCGCCTTCTGTCGAGAACAGAACTCACGTCTATCCCACAGTTAGAGGAGAAGAACCAGTCTACGATACCTCCTTTCCTTCCCTGATACCGTAGTCTACCGTACCCCCATGGAACCTGAGCAGAATCGAACCCTCCTGAGCCCTGATGATGATGAAGAAATTAGGCGCAAATCGTCTTCCAAATCTGTCTCTTTCGCGCCTCTACCGACTGATTACTGTAAGTTATTGATAGGGAAGATACTGAAGAGTAATGATTATGATCAGGGTAACAGTTAGAGTTGTTATGGAGTATGATGCGGAATTCTTGCAGTCAAATTGCGAGCGAAAGCGTGAAAACAATACAATGCCTGCATAAGGATTCATTCCATTCTCGATATCGCCTTCTATTTTCTTCCATTCCTCTCAGAATCTGCCAATTCCTTCACAACAATTCCCACTTTACAAGTAATCTAATTCCTTTGTCGATGAAATACAGGAGAAACTAACGAATTCATTAGATTTTCTTCTTAATTTAGCCTCATTGGTCCCTCCCATTGTTCATCCATAGCTCAAAGTTTTTCCTTCTTCTTCTCTCTACTACTCCCCTCCTTTCCTAGTATCTTGTTTCACATTTTTACACAGAAGCGCCCTTTGTGAGCTGTCGTCCGTCGGCGCCGCACGCTGCACACCACTCAGACACACCACTCATCCCTCTAGTTGCGTGATTCCGACCCATTAGAGAGGACGGGTACTCCATATGTTGAAGGAATTCTGAAGAAGGGTGGGAATGAAGGGAGGGGAGAGAGTGGAGAGAAGGAGGAGAGTGAGAGGTCTGCAAATTGGTTTATCTTGGACCTCAGAGTAGAGAGATGGAGTGGAGAGTCCTTTGGAGGGAAATGAGAGGGGTTCACTCCTCTCTCTCGTACAATGAAATAGTCTAAGATCAAATTAAGGAAAGGAGAGGGGGAGGAGGAGGGAGGAGAGACAGAGGGGAGGGTTGATGAGTAGAGAGAGAAGAGGAGAGTCTCCAGTGTTGTCTCTACAGCTGTGAAGGGCCTGTGAATCTGCGACGATCAGTGGGAACTCCGAGGAGTTTATTTGTTTGTCCAATCCATTGTGCCTTCTCTCTATTGAATCTCATTCCTCATGCATTTATCATGCCTTTTCTTCCAGAGAAAGAGAGAGAAGCAGAGAGAGAGAGAGAGAAGGAGTCAGAGTAAGGTAGTCCTTCCATCCTTCTTCTTCTTCCTTACTCTAATTCATCCTGTCCATTTATTCTCTTCCGCTCTCTCCATTCCGCGTGATCTCTCACCTTCTCTGACTTCTCATTTCCTCTCTCCATTCTTCTTCTCCCCTTTTCTTCTCCGTCACAAGTTTATTCTGGACTCTTCGTGTATCCATCATTCTTCTAGAGTCAACGATGGATTTATCTGAACGACGGACCTGAGCTCAGAGGACTTCCTTAGTTTTATTATTTAAAAAAAAATTTAAAAAATAACTAAAAAGCGTCAAAAATGCAACCCCGACCGGAGGCGCCGCCCAGTCGCCACAAACCCATGGTTTGCACCGGTTCGTTATGAAAAAAAATTACCTAAACCTTGAGTTTCAATCAACAAATTTCGAAAAATCGTTAGAAATTCGCCAAAAACTGACCATTCTCCATTGCAGCAAACATCCAGAACGAGTTCGGCGTCTGTGGATGGATTCTGACGATTCTCTCCTATATTCTCATCTTCTTCACCCTTCCAATCTCAGCATGCATGTGCATAAAAGTGAGCAATCTCTTTCCATTTCTAGGAATTTATTAGTGCAGTTTCTGCTCTGATTTGAGGCCGTTTTTCATGAAATTGCTGTGAATTCTCGATAAAATCGGTGTTTTCAGGTAGTGCAAGAGTACGAGCGAGCAGTGATCTTCCGATTGGGTCGACTGATGCCCGGAGGAGCCAAGGGACCCGGTATGGCATTCCTTCATTGTACACCATCGAATTATTCATCATTCTGCGCACTATTGAATTCAATCCTGATCCCTGACCCTAATCATTGCAGGAATCTTCTTCATCGTCCCATGCATTGACACGTACAGGAAGGTGGATCTTCGAGTACTCTCGTTCGAAGTGCCGCCACAGGAGGTTAGTTATGCAGTACTATTGATGGGATTGACGAGAATGGGCTTGCTAGTGTGTCACTCAATGTCAGACTGACAAGACAATTGTTCGTATTTCACTCTTGCTTCCATTTGCGGGACAATTCTCATACTGGAGATTCCTGTACTATTGAGGGCATGAGATCTCTAGTCT
>LS494107.1:1097009-1116943 GCA_900490845.1 Pristionchus japonicus | reverse complement strand
TTGCAGCACAGCTATTTTTTTTAAAATCTAATCATCATTTTGCATTGCAGATTCTCTCGAAAGACTCCGTGACAGTGGCCGTAGATGCTGTAGTCTACTTCAGGATATCCAATGCTACCATCTCAGGTGAGTTTACTGAATAAGCGCACGTTTTTATTCGAACCGGGCCTTGATTTGGGCCTCAATTTCGAAATAAAAAAAATAAAAAAACGAAATTTCAGTGACAAACGTGGAGGACGCCGCTCGATCAACGAAATTGCTCGCGCAGACGACCTTGAGGAACATTCTAGGTATGATTGTTGCACCTTTTTGAGCTTCGACTGAACTCTAGAAAAAATCGATGGTTCTGCACGATTTGCAGCATTTACACTGAGCGCTTCGTTGAAAATACGTGAGATTCCATCTGCAAATGATCCCCTTGCAGGAACGAAGACTCTGGCGGAGATGCTGTCTGACAGAGAGGCCATCTCCCATCAGATGCAGGTGAGGGAGAGAGAGATGCGAAGATAGGGGGGAAAGAATGATCTGACGGGTGGGATGGAGCAGAAGAAGAACAGGTTCTGCTTCGCTTTACCTATTTTCTTGAAAACAATTGATAATTTTGAGAAAAAGGACGAATAAGGAATGAAGGAGAATTAGGAATGTTTTTTTTCAAGGTTGATTGAGAAATAATCATAATTGCAGTCAACGCTGGACGAGGCAACGGAGCCGTGGGGAGTGAAGGTGGAGAGGGTTGAGGTGAGTTCATTCTTCATGGTATTACCGAAACGGTTATCCGAATAACTTCATTCAGACAATTACACTCACTAATCATGCAATGAATCTACCTTCATTCATCTCCCTCTCAGGTGAAAGACGTCCGTCTGCCCGTTCAACTGCAGCGAGCGATGGCTGCAGAGGCAGAGGCTGCGAGAGAAGCCAGAGCCAAGGTGAGGAGTATTTTAATTTCGATGTGATGCTACAGCTGCTTCAGCTTCTAAAAATGTTAAAAAATGAACTAAATCTCTTCATTCTAGGTCATCGTCGCCGAGGGAGAGCAGAAGGCATCGAGAGCTCTCAAGGAAGCTGCCGAGGTGAGTCCTCTGTTCATTATTGCGTTGACCACCAGAGCAATCGTTAAAATGTATGTTGAAATTGCTTCAAGAAAATCTCAACTGTGACAAGAATAATGATGAAGCTGATGAATAACTGAACAAATATTGATCACTTCTTTGAGGTGATTGCTCAATCTCCATCAGCGCTGCAGCTGCGATACCTCCAAACTCTCAACAGTATCAGGTACGATTGATCTTTGATCTCTCTTCCCCACTCTTGATCTCTCTTGACCCACCCATTCAGTGCCGAGAAGAACTCAACCATCATCTTCCCCTTCCCAATCGATCTTCTCTCAGCATTCCTTCAAAAGTCTTCTCCCAAGGTGTAAGATATTACCATCCCCTTTCCAATCTGTGTGATGTGTCCGTCTGTCCCACGTGTGTGCTTATTCGCTGGGTGTGCAGCATTTAGAAGTAAAAAGTTAATTCGCGATTCCGATGTTCTGAAATGCTGCACCCTGCTTCCCCCCTTCCCACTGTCCTTCGTTGGATCCTCTCGATCCGTCCCCTAAGCCCCGCCCACTTTGCAGACCCACATTGAGTCACGATCAACTCCCATGCAGCAGCAAGTCCCATGTGAGCTGAGACAGCGACTGGGATCGGATTCCTCGTCCACCCATCCCGCACCCTCTGCACCATCCACCTCACAGCAGCACACCACCACCTACTCCTCGTCCACTTCCACTTGGAGACCTCGTCCCAGTCCCCTGACCGGTCTATCCGATACTCAGACTACCGTAGTTAGAAGGGGACTGGCCGAGGTATCGATCGATATGGAGGAGAGAAATCCGAGTGGCGAGTCGCTTAGCAGTCTTTGATCTTTGATCTTTGCCCTATCCTTTGTTCCCCAACGGGTCGCTTCCCTCTTGTCCCCGCCCCTTTCATTCATCCCACCCACTTTCCCACACCGATTGTGATCACTATCTATGAGATGGTAGCAATATTTGATCTTAGGCAATCGATTGAGTCTAGGGTACTGTACTAGATCAGTCAATCGATAATTCCCTCCTCTCATCTACACAATATCATGCAATCTGCCAGTGCTCTTCCTTCCCAATCAATATTCCATCTGCCATTACCGTACCCTCTAGTCTCCTTCTCCTATCCGGTGTACCCCCACTCATCAATCCGTTTATTGATTTCTTCTGACGTGAGCTTTGATCAGTTTCTGTTTACGAATTATCGATGAATAAAAGATATTTAATTTCCGCTGTCTTTCGCTGCTTCGAATGAGTTTACATGCAGAGTGAGCACTGAAAGAGAAAAGGAAGAAAGATGAGAGATCAAAAGATCAAAGATCAAGTCTCTTGTGACTGTGCAGGGAGGAGCCTCCACCTCTGCCGAAAAAGATTCGGTCGTGCTGCCTCTACAAGTATCCGGATTGGGTGCAAGGTACGTTCCGTATAGATCATGGTTTTTCTTTTCTTTCGAATTTTCATCATTCTCGACGAATTGAAGCTCTCTGGGTTTGAGTTTCTCTCGTGAACTTCACAGTTTTGATATGAAATTGAATAATTTTCGCCTTAGATTGAACTCGGAAGCTCAAGAGTGTTACAACGCTCTTCTCAGTATGGCAGAACATTTCTATCCGTTCTCATTGCAGGGATGGTGGGCGAGGGCCGTCCGCCCACCTCGGGGGGACACGGCCACTCCCACGGGGGAGGAACGATGGGACCGCCTCCACAGGTAGGAAGAAACTTCTTTTGATCCAAGCCTCCCTTCGATTGCTCGTAATGGAAACAATGCGAGAAGCTAGGAAACAGAAGAAGGAGATCACGAGTACCGAACACTTGCAGGGTTCTTCCATGAACACCACAACCACCAGTGGCCGACCTCCGCTCCCACACAGGTACTGTAATCGGGATACTGTAACCATCCTAGATACGGTAGTTCCTTATGTTCCCGTACCCATCCAGGTAGCTCTCCCTCCTTGCCGTCGTCCCTCCACAGACCTATCAGATATCACAACAGGGACTGACACTCAATGACTCTCTTCTCATGAAATTTGATCTTCCGTCGATCTTACTTATCTTCTCGAGAGACCGAAAGGCTCTTTTGCACACGTTTCTCTCATTCTGCCCCATGAGGTTCACTGGTAGCTCTGAAACTCCCTCCCTCTCCTCTCATAACCTCCTGTGTAATCCCTTCTCTTCTCTCTTGTGGTAGGCGGCAAAAGTACATCGAGACTCGAGAATTCACCTTGTGTAACTGAAAATGACCTCCTTCCAACTCAATCCATCACTTGTTTCTCTTCTCCCTCTCTTTTGATCATCTCTCTTTCATCTTCAACAAGTCTCAAGAGATTTGTAGGCTGTCTTTTCGACAACAACCAACATTCTTCCACCTTTTACTTCTTGCTTCTTGCATCATTCGTGTTTGAGAGCGTTTTAATCCCGCCTAGACGAACTCTCTATCACATCAGTGATCTCTTCTACAAACTTCACTCTAACTGATTCTCGGGGGTGGAAATGGAATCCTCACTTCTTTGAGTGTTCCACCACCTGTTCTCTTTCCTTCCCTTCACATGATCTTTTGTCTTGACGCATTCTCTCGAGCAGTATAGACATTCCTCCTTCTCTTCCTTCTCCATGAGTACGATGGAGTCATCGGGTATTCAGTAGACGGGAACATTCACGGATCTTTGCATCCGCTTCTTTTACGTTGTACCCTCGACTCTTGCGCATTCAACCTCTATCATTCCCTTATCAACCCTGCAAAAGTGTTCAGTTTTGGGTATCTTCGAAACAAAAAAGGTGAGATTGCCGCACTTGCGCATTCTGATTCACTCCGTAAACTATTGCCGAGTTAGAGGATGGAAAGACTCCATCTCTCTAAAGGTGTTACATAGTCAAAACCGCCCATCTCTCTCTTCCTCTGATCCAAGAGTGTAAAATGAGTGCCGTTCGCTATGAATTCGTATCTCTTTCTCTGTCTCTCTT
The DNA here is from genome assembly GCA_900490845.1 of Pristionchus japonicus. Lineage (NCBI taxonomy): Eukaryota > Metazoa > Nematoda > Chromadorea > Rhabditida > Neodiplogasteridae > Pristionchus > Pristionchus japonicus. The sequence goes on along the minus strand of LS494107.1, from coordinate 1,112,910 downwards.
GTTATTCACTGTTCTCTCGCTTCCTCTTCCTCTTCCACTCTCTCCATTCCCTCTGCTCTCTCCTCTCCTCCATTGTCTCACTTTCTCACCATTTACTCACCCTCCTTGAAAGAGATTTCCGAGAGTGGTCGAACCCCTTCGGTCTCTTTAGTCGGGGAGAAATGAGATCCTCAACTTCTCTCCATCACATTTCATCGCTTTTTCACAGTTCCCAATCAGAGGGAAGAAGATTCCTTCGCTCTTCTTTCTCTTCCCTTCTCGCATTTCCGATCGGAATCTCTTTCACTCATCTTTCTCGTGATTGTGATTGGGCATTTTTCAAGAAAATTCCTTCTTCATCTCCTTCTTGGCATCTCAAACATTTTTAATGATGAATCGCATTCATGTCGTATTTTAGGAGAAAAGATGAGAAATTCAAAGAGAGAAAAACGTTTCCGAATTCAACGCTCAACAGATCCATTTTACGTTGTGGTGTCATCTTTCACTAAGTTGCTCCTTCCGTATCATCTCCTCTTTCAGCTGATTGAATGTTGTGTCTGTGATTGGTCTCCTTCCCTCTCTCAACCGTGGCTTCTCCTCTTCTCTCCCCTCCTCTTCCTCCTCCCTTCATGTGCTGGAGGATAAGGAATGCCAAGTACCTCACGGAGGAGATTCCCCTGTGCAAGGATGAGGCTGAATGGTAATTTACGATTTTGCGAAACCTTTCAAGATTCCCAACAATCGCTTCACTGGAGTTGAAGGGTATTCAGTAACCGAAGAAGTATCGATTTGTAAACCTATCGCTATGTGATGTTGTCTGCTTCAGTGATTCGAAGAAGTGATCAGTGTTGTTAGTCACCCTCCACAAATCATTCTCTCAATCGTGCACGGATCTCTATCTTCTTCTACTCCATCTCTCCTCTTAGTCAATCTGATCCGACTGCCCTTCTCTCTTCTCATCTCTCATTTCAGTCTTTCCTCCTTCCTCTCATCACCTCTGAATCACAACACTCTTTCCATCTGTCTTCAATCAATCACTAGAGTTGAATGACATTTCGTGCTTGCAATTTGTTTCAAATTTCTTTCAAAGACTTCCTTGACCATTTCTTCGAGGGCTGTCAATCTTTTTCCAGGCCGTAACAATAGGAATTATTTGAATTCGGCCCTAGATGGAGTGAGAAAGTCACTCGGTTCGAATAAGTTCTCATCCAGCGATCCAATGCACTTGTTTGAATACAACTAGAGTTCCAATTTCTGAATCTTTTTGAATAAGTGACTCTCGTCCTTGCAGCATGCGCGAGGCGGCGTATCAGTCTTCAGCGTACTCGATGCCCGGAACGAGTCAGGCACCCTCCCAGCTGGATCCAGGTACTCTTTTCCTTCCCTTCTTTTTTGAATGAGACTGCAGTGTGGCACCGTAGACTGATTGTGATTTGGTGAAGCGATTGTTGTGTTGTCCAGTTTCGTATCGCATCCTTGATCTATCGTGAAACTTCAAAGCAAAAGTCAACAGCATGATCGTGTGATGTAGAATGATGTAGTGAGATTCTTGTGATGCACTTCCTTCTATCAGTTCATTCATCAGTTCCGTGTGTCCATCTCCTCCCTTGCAGGATCCCTCTACGACTGGCGTCGATCGGGAGTGACTTCTTCATCGGGAGCAGCGGCTGCAGCAGCCTCCTCCTCCTCTCAACCAGCTGCAGCAGGGGGCGGGGCTAAGCGACCCAGTGTTGTCGGAGGAGCCGCCAATGGAAATACTCTACTGAAGCAAGCCATCGCGAATAGAATGATCAAGGAACCGAAGGAGGAGATGAAGGAAGAGAAGAGAGAAGAGAAGAAGGAGAAGGAGGGAGATGAAATGTCGACCTCCCTTGTGATGAGTGCTGCTTGGTATAGAGATGATGAAGGAAAGACGGGATACAAGAATAAGGAATGGGAGAAGGCTAAGAAGATCCAGAAGAGTGCTGTGAAGGTGAAAGAGAAGAAGAAGATGGAAGAGAGTGGAAGTACTGTTGATGAGATCGATGAAGAGTTGCTGAAGAAAGATGGAGATGGAGTATCCATTCAGAGTGGAGAATCGAATAAGAGTAAGAAGGAGATGAAGGAAGAGAAGAAGGAGAAGGAAAGGATAGAGAAGGAGAAGAAGAAGGCAGAGAAAGAAGAGAAGAAGAAGGAGAAGGAACGGTTAAAGGCTGAAGAGAAGGAGAAGAAGGAAGAAGAGAAGAAAGAGAAGGAGAGAAGGAAACGATCTGTTAGTCCGAAAGAACCGAAGATTGAAAAGGCTGAGAAGGAGAAGGAGAAGAGAGATAGTAAGGAGATCGATGAGAAGGAAGAGAAGGAGGAGAATGTTGAACATGAAGGTAAAGGAAGGAAGAAAGATGGAAAGAGTGAGGAGAAGAGTGAAGCCAAGGATCGAGCTGCCAAACCTCCTAAGGACCCGGCTAAACTGAAGAAGACTCGATCGGAAGAGTCGTCCTCTTCTCGTACTCTGAAGATCTCCGATTCCCCTCGTCTGACGACTCTCGGAGAGAGAAGAGACTCTTCCATGAGTGAATCATCTCGAGTATCCGCCATCTCTCATAAATCAGTCAAATTCAACGATCGAATTCAAGTGAATGAAATCGAGAGGAACGACGAGGAGGAATCCTCTTCCGATGATGATTTCGCCCTTATGAGTGATCAGGAGATGAAGAGATTGAGGGACGCGGCTGCAGCCAGACAAGCTCCGCCCCTTCCAGACCACGCCCCCTCAGGCCACGCCCACTTCGATGAGGATTACGGATACGAACACTGGGGAGACGCCGCCTCTGGAGACTACGTGGACCTGGATCAACTGCCCGTTTCGGTGAGGAGGGCGATCGAGTTGGAGTATTCGTCTCGTCTCGCATCTCTTCGATCCAGTGGAAGAGGAGACGAACACACAGCTGGGTCGATGACTAGACTGCACGGGGATGGAACGGACTCTCTCCTCTCTGGAGGGTATCCTCTCCTTCCCAGGAGTGCGAGTGGATACTTCGATGATCCATTGAGAGACTCGTACACTTTCGCCATCAACAACGAGGCTCAGAGGAGGATGGAATTGGAGAGAGAAGTACGGAGGAGGGAGGAGCTGCAGTTGCTGCAGATGACACAGCAGAGGGAGATGCAGCAGGCTGCAGCTGCAGCCCCTGCAGCAAGTCTCGACCCCGGACTTCCATCTGGAGATATGACGGGCAGCTTCTACGATAATGTGCAAGGTCGGGTCGGAGATGGAGGTTCTTCGCAGCCAGTCAAATCGCCCACTGGCAACTCTGAGCTGTTCTCGTACGCTCCTCGAAGGAGACAGGACTCGGAAGTGCTGCAAGCTAGGGCACCAGAGGCTGCTGCGCCTGCTGCAACATCAAGAACTGCAGCTACTGCACCGACTGCATCCCCGACTCCCTCACAGCGATCGGCCGACCGTGCTGCATTCTTCGCCTCGCTGCAGCAAGGATCGGCTGCAGGTACTGCAGCAGGTTCCACCGACCGAGAGGGCTCCTCCTCGGTCGAGCGAGTATTCGGCAAGATGGAGGGCGGTACTCCTCTCCGTATCGATATTCTTGAAGCGACTCCGCCCCCTGAGGGATGGAGTGAGGCTGAGGAGAGAATGAGGAGGAAGTTCGTCGAGAGATTCGGAGCGAGGAAGGCGCCAGTGGCAGAGAGTGAATTCACGAGGAGAGGGAGTGATGCTGAGAGTTGTCTATCGACTGATTCGAGAGAATCTGTCGTCAGTGCGACGTCGTTGAGAGCGGAACCAGCTGTGAGGAGACACTTCAACTATTAGGTGAGGGTTATTGATTGAGACTTTCGAAAGACTGACGAAACCTTCTCTTTTTAAACTTTTTCTTATAATCTGTCAAGAATCCACCGAGAATCCTGACAGATTATAAGACCCCAAAGATTGCCAATAAATCGTTCCGTTCAGTTCCGTCTGCCGCTCTCTCTTTGCTTCCTCTCGCACTGCTCGCTTCCCTGCACTCGCTTCAGGTACCGTATCACATTCTCGATCAATCAGTCCTCGATCGGTCTACCGTAATTCTATCCCATTTCAGCATCGCTAATCTCGAATCAGCCCCATTGAGTGAGGAGGATCGAACCAAGTCGATGCTGTCTCTCCCTGCCAATCAATGGCATCTACAGTAACCCTTCCTCTCTACCGTATCCATAATCGATCGAATGACATTATCCCTTCAGTCTGTGTCTTCGCATTTCACTTGATTCCATCCGTCTTTTCATTGTATTTGGTTGTGAATCCCTTCTTCTTCCCTCTTATATGCACCAACTGAGCTTGCCATAATATTCTTCCCCTTCGATCTCAATTTGCTGATAAGTGCTCATTCATCTTTATCACATTTACACCATGACTCTGATAATACTTTTGATTTCCCACAACAATACAACAGTTCGAGTTGAATGGAGGAAAGATTTCATATGCAAAAATTGAATCTAATCGTAGTATGCTAAATCGTTCGAATCAAACACCCAAAACCACCGGGATATGCAATCAAAACTAATCCATTTCTATCGACACAAGCTCTTTCGAGAGGCATTCACAGAAGACAATTGATATGGTCAGATATTTAGAATATACGGCACAATTCGTACTATGTACAGAGGTAATTTACCTAGCTAAAATGCAAGTAATACGGAAAAGTGGGAAAAATCTTCTCAATTCCACGATCTCTTCTCAATCGTTTTCAACTCATTGTGACTCAGCTTCAGCACTGTTCCCATCGCCTCAAATATTAACTTTATTATTGCAAAAGTATCATTTCGAGTTTTTAATCATCGAAACAATCAAAATAACCTATTCTCACCTTCAAAATGTGTTTCCTTCCGGCGGCCGAATCACAACTGAGTAATTGGACGAAGATATTCCTCAGATACTCCGAACTTCCCGTCTCCGCTGCTTGAGAGAGCGCCAGTTTCCCTGAGAAATGAATTCAATCTAATTTGAGAAGACCAATTGATTCATAGTTGCGCTGAATTTACTAATGCTCGAGATTTGTTCACAATCTGATTCCACACTACTTCCCAGAAGAAAAGAAAACACATCATAGATTGACAGATCCGGTGGTCTACAGTTACGCTCAATTCACAAATATATGAGATTAGAAAACGAATTTGATTCAGTTCAACCAGCTGATATTGGAGAATCACAGTCATATTCCACATTATCACTAATTTAGGCTTCCTACCAAAACAAAATCCCCTCACTCACCTTCCAGTATCCTCAACTCCTCCTTCAACTTCTCGGTCATCTCGTGATGCTGGAGGTCTCTGCACAGATAATTCTGCTCCATCTCACGCATTCGATAGTCCAGTTGATGGAGGGATTGTCTGGAAGGAGAGGAGAGATAATGGAAGGAGAACATGCCTTTAATCTAAATCTTTCACAAACGCATGAAACTCTTATTCGCTAGCAGATTGCAACTTGAATTTTATTTACAAAACACAAGGATGTGAAAGCATATTCCAATAACCTGACGTCTACATGTTACACAGGATTTAGATAGCAAGTGAAACTGAGATTAGCTAGTCGATCTCACCTCAAATCACCAATCTCCCTCTCTTTCTTGCTCAACTCTTCCTCGTAGTAAATGTTGCGAGACTCGTTGCCGATCGGGAGAGCGATCTGTATTTGATCGACTGATCATCGAAACAACAACAACAACAACAACAACAATAACATAAATTCAAAACAACAAAAACTCACTTGCTGTTGCACCACCGGCTGTTCCTCCATTGCCGATGAGACAGAGCCCATGCTGCGACGATGAGAGGATTCTGAACAGAAAATTCACAGTTAAAATACCGTACCGTATCTCTTCGCAATCAATCGATAAATCGATACTCACCCACACTCGTCTTCCTGTCCGAGTACTTGCGCCACTCGCCCGATCGACGATTCGAGTCTGCAAATCAGTTATCTTCTATAGTAGCAACTTAAAAGTGCTCAAGACGTCATCACCCACTCTCCGCTCTTCCTCCTTTATAGCATTTGTGAAACATTAAGATGCTCCCTCAACTCACTTCCACCAATCTTGGCAGCTCTCTTGTCCTCATTCACTGGATCAGCGGGGGCTGAAGATGAGGATGGAGGGTTCCCTCCAGTCAGAGGAGAAGAGGCTGAGAGCTGATCACTGCGCAGTGAGACAAGGATCGACCTGCAATTGACCTCTTGACAAATCACAACTACGGTAGCTCAATCAATAATACAAAATAATCACGGGTAATTGAGTAGTCGGAATCCTCTCTTATCGATTACCTCGTGGCCTCCAACTCCCTCTCCTTCTCCGCGAGTACTTCGAGTGTCCTCTGTCTCTGCTTGGTCATCTCTGATTCCATTTCGGACACTCGAGAGGCGATCTCACGACGCATGTCTGTTCTGAATACGAATAATGTCATCACTTGAGCTGGGAGTGAAACAAATCTCTGCTACCTATCAGTAGCATTTGTATAAGTTGAAAACAAAAATAGATAACGAAATTCTCACCGACTGTTCTCCTCTGCGATCTCCAGATCACACACTCGTTGACGGAGGTTACGAGTCTCCTGAGATTAATTAATGTTACTTAGTTAATTAATTAATTAACTAATTACATCCTATGAATATTTCACCTGTTCGAACTGTGCTTGATCCGTAGAATGGGCTACTTCGAGTGATCTCAACTTGTTGTGCAATTGTGACACGAGTAGTCTCAATCCCTCCTCTTCCTCCGATGGAGCGGATGAGGAGGAGTCCTCCTTTGGCTGAAGATATTCATGCTCATCTATATTCAAGAAAACTGTATATCATAAAGATTCATTCTCAAAAGTACAAAAGTATTTTGCTAATGAAAATTCTACTGCGTGATTTTGAGTACAAGCTCCTGGTGATTTCAAGATACTATTACCCAACATATTGGGAACATCACGCCGGCTACCGATTCAACGACAGAGACGTCGTGCATATAATAAAATTCAATCTGTAAACCTTTCCAAACAACCAAAACCATACTTGTTTGCTCTTGAGTACAGCTTCAGCTTTCAATTTGTATCTCTCGAATTCCTCCTTCAATCTCTCGAACTTCCCCTTGCTCTCTGCCAATTCCGACGAGTCGCCACCAAGCAGATCTGAAATCGATTCCACTCCATCTCGAGTTCACTCTTCAAGGGATTTGTTTCAGTTAACCGACTAATTCTAGTCACGACTTTCAAGTTACGCAGACTATATTTCAGCACACTATAGCTGTTCCATTTGCTTCTATTCTTAACCATACCTCTAATATCCTCATCGGGTCTCTTCACTCTCGCTTCTATTCTTAACCATACCTCTAATATCCTCATCGGGTCTCTTCACTCTCGCTTCTATTCTTAACCATACCTCTAATATCCTCATCGGGTCTCTTCACTCTCGCTTCTCTCACTGCAGCCTTCAATCTCTCGAGTGGATCAGATGAGAGGAGACCGAGGGATCGGAGTCGGTCCAGTTCCTGGAAATTACCCATTCAGAATTAAAAACATCCTCCAGAAAGTCGAAAAATGGTAGCATCCTCATGTGCAATGCATTACATTTGGGCTATATTTATAGAGAAAAGTGATAGAATGATGGAACTGACAGCATTAGCATGGGCACTCTCCTCCCTGGCCACTCTTCCTTCCTCCTCTGCCTGCACTCTCGCTCCCTCTGCCAGTGCCAGCTGAGAAGCAAGTGATTGGAGACGATCTTCGGAGGAGCGGATGCGAGATTCCTGCAAAATATTATTCCAGAACTGTAACTATCGATTTATCCAACCATTTTCGTGCAGCATGAACAGAATTTGAACAGTTATAAAATAATCGAGAGAAAATGTTTGGAACAAGTGGGGCGCCCTACAGGGACACTCTTTGAATACAATCATTGGAGCAATTTCGATAAAATAATGAGTCCGCAAGATGAAATTAAACGTACCGCAGCAGTATCAGTCTTGGCCCTTGCCTGTGCCTGAATCTTCGCCTCTGCGAGTTCCCTCTCGTGTTCCAACTGAAGATATCAAAGATTATTCGAAAGATCAAAGATCACATTCTCACCTTCAGATTGGCCAGTTTATCGTGCAGTAACTGCGCAGTCGGAGTCTTGGCTGCCTTTTCTTTCCACTCCTCGGCCTCTTTCTTCCATCGAGAGATCTGATGAGGAGAGGTTATCATCACTAATCTAATGATTTTTCGCTCACAACATCTAATCGATGATGCTAAAATTCTAAAAATGCGAACCTCATCTTTCATTTCCTTCTCCTTCTTTCTTAAATTCTCTGGGAGTTGCTCGTTCGAGTGGATCTTCGTGTAGGCTTCTGCCAACTGAAATTTCGTAATTTGAATTACAATTTTGAAAGATATATCCTACCTTCCTGTTCAGCTCTTCTCCCTTCCTCCTCTCATTGGCGTATTCATTCTGCATCGCAGCGACACTCTCTCCATGACCCGTCCTCTCCCTCTCCAACTCTCCCTTCACCACCACCATCTTCTCGTGTTGATGCTGAGAAGATACTACTGTAGATCAGGGGAAAATCGATAATTTAAAGCAATTCAGGCAGTGATTACGGTAACCACAAACCTTAATCAGCTTCTCGAACTTATCAGCATCCGATTCGGCTTGAGCGATCGCTCTGGAATCGATTGGTTATTGATTCGAAAGCAGAGATAGAAGGAACAGAATATTCACCGATTAAGCTGTTCCGTTTTCTCCCTCGATTCAGCTTCAGCAGCTTTCAATCTCTCGCGCATCGACTCGATTTCCGTCTAAAACATCAATTTCATTGTTCCTTTCTTAAATTTGCTCACTTGCGAAATCTTTTTTCCTCTGTTGTAAACGAAACGGAAGTGCATTAAATGTACTTTTAGTTGACACTTATATGAACTTTGAGTACAAAAACGAAGTAAACTAACGAGTAGTGTCTTCTTATCAGCCTGGAGTGCAGATTCCCTTCTGATCTTCTCCTTCGTTAGACAAGCGAAAGCTGTCTTGAGAGACTCGATTGTCGGTTTGGCAGGAAGAGCCAGACTCTGAACAAAGAGCGGCAATTGTTTGATGGTAGATCAGATTTGAGAATTATGATCGATATACTTACCGTACTAGGTTGATCTCCCTCCGTCTTCTCTTCTTCTCCATTGCCTTCTTCATTCTTCCAGGCAACTACTATCTCTTCCAGAGATTTCTTCTCCACTTCTAATCCCTTGTAGGCCTTGATGACATCTGAAATATTGGATCCGTTTAAAAAATGTATTCATCGTGCAGTCATCGTCGATCCTCACATGTACTCAACGGATCTTGCGAATCTGGCTAACCTCTGAGTCTCTTCTCAACTAATTCCATCTGCTTCTGTTGTTGTTCGCACTTCCGTTGCCACTCTTTGGCACTCATCTCAAATATTCATTCATAATCCGATTTCACATTCGATGGCAGGTATGTGGTAGTGATACAGACACTTGGAATATCAAAAGACAGAAAGAGACAGTACAGTAACAGATTTATCAGGAATGTTTCAGTTATTAACTTATTATTACGTTCATATTTCAATCGATAGTGAATCACAATGGAACGAGGCACGTAAAGAAAGAATTGAATGGCGTCAACTAGTTGGAAGAGGAGTGAACAGTGAGAGAATAGATAAAGCAAACATACTCAACATCTTCCAGTTTCATAACCATGACTAGGATTGAATGGAATGAGGGAGATCAATCAGTAGACATGGACCATTCCGTAGAGGAAAACCCAGAAGAGAATGTATGTGAAGAGACCAGAGACTAGCGAGTGAGAGACTGACGCTGTTCTGTCGAGGAAATATGATGACCAGTCGAAAGACGATTTTGACTCCCAGAATAGGGCCTGTGAAGGGATATTGATTGTTGGTTTTGAGAGAAGGAAGGAATTACCTGGATGAGAACAACAGAGAAGTAGAAAAGGAATCCAGGAATGGAAGTTAGCCCGAGAACACCTGCTGCCATTCCTGGAGCGGAAGGTTCATTATTCAATTCTCATTCATTACGCACTTCCAAGTCGTCAATGTTTTCGTTATACGAAGCTGAGCAGTGTTGATTGACAGTAGAAAGGAATAGAAACAGAAAATGAAACACATACCAGCAGCAGCAGACTGGCAAGTCCTCGCATATTCAAGGACGCCCAGATTGTGCTGGAGAGCAGAGGCAGAGATGAGAGGGACACTATTCTGGAAGGAAAGAATTGTAGAATGGAAAGAAGGAAGAATATCCCGACTAGAGATTGTTATCGAAGCTTAGCATGGCTAATGGAAAGAGAAGTTGGCAAAGTACAAAGAGAATCAATTCATAATGATTTCCTCGGAAACATGAGGATCTGGGGATACCCTTACTGCTCTTTAATTTCGTCAAAATCAGAATAACAACAACAATGTCACGCTGGAAGCCGATGTAAGGGGATGAGTAACAACAGTAAAGTTGACTAACCTGGTCGCTACCCTTCGACTTATCAGCGGTTGAACGTTTGGGAGGCATCTCGAACCTGATCAAGCACAATAGTAGCAAAAACAAGAAAGTAAAAGTTGCCCGAGGCGAAAACTGGATAGAGATTGGCGACCGGCTCATCAGCCGGGAATTAGTACATTCAGACTTCTCAAGTCACACAACGAAATGCCTTTACCATCAAACGGATCAATCCAATTTCCGGCTCTACCGTATATTTCGAGCAGTTAGAAGTGCAACTTCGCATTTCGACGTCGATTTTACATCACCAACATTTTACATATCGATTTCCCCTCTAGATGGTAGTCTATTATTGTTTTTGTCATTCTCCATGATGGTCCTATTCGCAGTAGGTGTCGCTTCAGCTCTTCCTTTAGCTGCTCTACTGATTAATTCGATTATTATCATGACATTTTCCGCAAAACTTATCAAAAATTCAGTTTTATTCCTCTGCATTGCTCCCTTACGTTGACAAAGCATCTAGGATTCTCTGTTCTGCTTGGTAGATGTCGTCTAAGATTGTGCAACATTGCGCGAGCGAGAGATTGTGCGTCTGCGCTTTCCCGCACTCTTGATTTGAATAGCACCTTTCCCGCGCGCGCGGTTGTTCGGCTTCTTCTTGACCTGATTCCGTTGTTTTTCTTGTTTCTCTTGTTGTTTATGCATTGTGTATGAAGTCGTACTCAGTTTGGCCTATTACAGATGACGGGACAAGGTCAATTGGAGGCCTTCCACGGTCTTCTCACTTTGATGCTCTCCACCGATAATGAGCAGAGGTATGAATCATTCTATATTTTTTATCGATGGTACAAAATGTTATCGATTTACTCCTTGCCACGTCTTATCGTCCTCTATGATGTAATTTCATTGATGACTCATGGGTTTATTGCAGAGCCACAGCCGAGAAGCAATACGAAGAAATTCCCCAAGATCAGAAGCCTGGTCTCCTTTTCCAAATCTACAGACTTCCCGGAGTTGCAGAGGAGGTACATTTCTGAATAGACTTTCGCAATCAACTGACTGATCTGAACCAATTGCAGCATCGATCTCTCGCTCTGGTGCTACTTCGCCGTCTTCTCTCCAACAATTGGGAGGAGATCGTCCCCGCGTGGGGAAATGACAATCTCACTCAGTTCTGCAATGAACTTATCGCTGTGAGTAGTATCTGATCAGTCCACTTCCGGTTTCATGTGAAAGTGAAAGTTTTATCGGATAATTACGCAATGCCCAAATTGCAGGCTGCTCAAACCGAAACTAGCGACAACGTCAGGAAGAAGCTTACCGACCTGATTTCCGAAGTTGCAAGAAACAGAATTGGTGAGTACTTGCTAACTTAAAGGTTTTTCTAACTTGCCCCGTTGCAGATGACAACACTGGTGGCCAGACCTGGGGTGAAATCGCCCAATTCATCCAGCACTGTGGCGGTTCCGAGAGTACTCCCCTGAAGCAGATGGCGCTCTCGATCATTGAGTGAGTGCTTGTTTTGTTGTCTCTGCTATTGTTTATTTTCTCTTTCTCAAAATCGATACTTATGTTTCTTTTGCAGGGACGTTCCGAATGTGTTTGGCAACGAGACGGCGGCCTCCGTGCCTGGCCTCAAGATGCTCTTCGAGAAGTGTCTCCAGGATGCGGATGCATCCGTCCGATCTTCCGCCCTCAAGGCCTACGTCTCTTTCATCATCGAATGCGATGAGGACGACAAGACCATCAAGTCTCTCGGAACACTCGCTCCCATCATCATCAAGGTCCGTTTCACTCACTTTGCACTCTCCCTGCACTTCGAAACCAATCAACTGCTTGTTGTAGATGCATTTCTGAATGCGATGGAAAACGCAACCAATACTAATAGTGTTTCAATGCAAATGTTTAAGGTGTGCGAGCACGTGGTTGCTACCGAGGAAGAGGACGACACTCCTCTCCAATGCCTGGCCGATCTGGCAACCAGTCTCCCCAAGGTGCTCCAGCCCCATCTGTCTGCCGTCATTAACCTCTGCAGTCAAGTAAGCTTTTTTGTTGTTGCTTAATTTAAGTTTTCTAGTTTTTTATCACAATCTTCAGTGAAGTTCGTGCTTTGTTTCTCCGTTATCAAAGCGTCCTCTTGCAGACTATCCGCAACACCGAGAAGGACGAGTCCTACCGTCATTCCGCGATGGAAGTGATCACCTCGCTCTGCGAGAATGCAGCCAACATGGTCAAGAAGAGGGCCGCCAATCACATTCCTGAGATTCGTGAGTATTTCTCTTTGATTCAATATTAATCAATTACCCTGCTAGTAGACCTGTGCGAAAGAATCGATGATCGTACGGTGGGAAAATGCAGGAAAATCAAAAATCGTCTTACATGTAGCCCTTTAATCTATTGATTTTATTGGTATGTAGTGGGAGGAACATTATGTTTTCCTTATTTCAAATACGCACATATATTTTCTGAATAATATTCGTTCTCACTTGCAGTTACCTGCTGCCTGCTGATGATGACCGAGCTCGACGATGACATCGAGGATTGGCTCGCTGTCGATGACGTCGAGGCTGAAGACATCGACGAGGAAGAGTCAGTTGGCCGTCACTCACAATCAAGGATCGTTATAACTCTCCATATTCAGGACTGTCGCAGTTGGAGAGTCGTCGCTCGATCGTATCGCCTGCGCACTCAATGGAAAGATCATCGTTCCCATCTTCATCCAACTCGCCACCCAGCTTCTCAATGATGGTCAGCATTATTATTTATTTAATGATAATCAATTATTACAATTTAAAATAGTTCGATTTGTTCAATTTGCCCTGCTTCAGCGGACTGGAAGAAGCGTCACGCTGGTCTGATGGGACTGTCGACCATCGGAGAAGGATGCCAGAGAACGATGGAGCCGACCATCGTGGACATCGTCAAGAGTATCGTGCCCTTCCTCAAGGATGCTGTGAGTCCATTCCATCCTCCATCCTCTAACTGATCTTTGATCCCCTTCAGCACCCTCGTGTCCGTTATGCAGCCTGCAATGCACTCGGACAGATGTCGTCTGACTTTGCCCCCACTCTCCAGAAGAGATGCCACGAGACCGTACGTTGCTATTCTCCATGATGGTTAGTGAATGGTCCCCTCAGGTGGTTCCTGCCCTCGTGCTAACCCTCGAGGAGACGTCGCTCCCTCGTGTGGCCGCCCATGCTGGAGCCGCTCTCGTCAACTTCAGTGAGGACTGCCCCAAGGTAAGAACATTTCCTTCCGGTTTTGAGGCTAACAAATTGCATGCAGCATATCATCTCTGGATACCTCGCTCCTCTGATGGGCGCTCTCGAGCGAGTTCTCGAGGCGACTTACCAGAAGCTTCTCTCGGACGGAAAGAAGCTCATCCTTGAGCAGGTTGGTTATCGTTCCATTCACTTTCACTCATTCACCGTTGTTCGATGCTGACTAGTACTCATTCAGATAATCACGACGATTGCCTCGGTGGCCGATGCTTCTCAGGAGCTCTTCGTCACCTTCTACGATAGACTGATCGGCCCTCTCAAGTTCATCCTCAGAGAGTGCCCCGAGAACTTCAAGGTACTTTTCAATTATTATATTTTGCTTTGGCTTCAATGCCTACTAGTAGACCTGCATGAAATTTCGAGTGTTCATGCGGTGGGAAAACGTAGGAAAAGAAAATGATGCTGTACGTATCCAGTTTAGTCTTTGTGGCTTTATTGCCCATATTATCGGCTCAACAATCAATCCTTTCCTCTCATCAGATCCTCCGTGGAAAGACGATCGAGTGCATCTCACTCATCGGACTGGCCGTGGGCAAGGACAAGTTCAACGCTGACGCTTCCGATGTGAGTCCATTGAGCCTAGTCCCTTGACTTATCCTCTCCCTCAGGTGATGCACGCTCTCGGCCCCAGCATGGAGACGCTTACGCCCGACGATCCGCAGTGCTCGTACTTCATCTCGTCGTGGACGCGCATCTGCAAGGTGCTCGGACCCGACTTCGCCCAGTATCTGCCCATGGTCATGCCGCCCATCATCCGCGCCGCCCAGTACTCGCCCGATGTCGCCGTCCTCGATGGTCAGGGTTTACTCATCTTGCTAATTAACTAATTAATGATTGTTTATTAAATATATTAGCTATTGATTAATCATAATGCTGTTCTCATCTCTCACATTCAGACGACGAGCTTCCGGGAGAGGAGGACCCGAACTGGTCGTTCCATCCGGTGGGAGAGAAGAAGCATTTCGGCATTCGTACGTCGGGACTCGAGGAGAAGGCGACTGCATGCGAGATGATCGTGTGCTATGCCAGAGAACTGGGAGGTTAGTATTTTACGAATCTTCCTTTTTTTCTGTCACTTGTCTTTATTGGGATTCATGTTTCTAAAAGACAACATTTGATGTTTATTGCAGCTCTATTTCCTGATTTTATTTCCTTCATTGCAGCGACGTTCGTACCCTACGTGGAGGAGATATCGAAGCTGATGATGGAGCATCTCAAGTTCTTCTTCCACGAGGGAGTCCGTTCCTCTGCCGCCGAGACCTTCCCCTACCTCCTCGCGTGCGTCAAGCCGCAAGGAGGAGTGCCCGCGATGCGCACTCTCTGGGTGGAGTACTGGAAGGCGCTGCGAGAGGCGATCAAGTCGGAGGTAGAGACGGAGGTCACCTCCGAGTTCATCAACGCTGTCGCCGAGTGCATCGAGCAGTTGGGACCGGAGGGACTGACGGAGGAGGAGTTGAAGGAGATCGGACAGATGATCAAGGAGGAGATGGAGGCGCACGAATCGAGACGACTCGAGAGAGAGGAGGCAGAGGACGATGAGGATGCTGATCCCGATGAGGCGAGAGAGGAACTGAATGAGGAGGCAGAGATTGAGAGTGGAATACTCGCCAGAATCTCGGATGTCGTCCATGCTGGATTCAAGGTGAGCACCCCCTCCTTCTTCTTCCCTATTTCAATCGACACAATACATCCCTTACAGACGATCGGAGCTCCCTTCTTCCACGTGGTGGACCCCCTCATGCCTCTGTTCTTCCCTCTGGTCGACATCCGTCGCACGTACACGGATAGACAGTGGGGAATCTGCATCCTCGACGACCTCGTCGAGTACGCGCCCGAGGTGAGGCTTCTGTTCTTTGTATATTTTAATTATTTAGTTAATTAATTATCTTTATAAGAGAGGAATCGCGATACGATTACCCACCCCGCGGCGGTATGCCAAAAGTTGCTCCCACGGGTCCCCAAAATGCACTATGAATAGCCTGAAGGATGCTCTTTTCAAAACCGATTTGGATGTATTTTAAAAAAAATTCATTCTCGACTTACAGCTGGTCAAAGGTGGTCGCTTCAGAGATTTTTCACAAAATTCGCCTCACTAAAAAAATCATAAGTCCTTTCAAAATGAAGGTTTTCACTCGCTCTCGGCGGCGATCGAAAGAGGAAGCCTCAAGCAATATTTTAAAAATTATAAACTCATTCCTGGTCCT
>LS494107.1:1057532-1091296 GCA_900490845.1 Pristionchus japonicus | reverse complement strand
TGTGAAAAATCTCTGAAGCGACCACCTTTGACCAGCTGTAAGTCGAGAATGAAATTTTTTAAAAATACATCCAAATCGGTTTTGAAAAGAGCATCCTTCAGGCTATTCATAGTGCATTTTGGGGACCCGTGGGAGCAACTTTTGCCATACCGCCGCGGGGGCTGAAAAATGGGTGATTCTATCGCGATTCGTCTCATAACTTAAATAGCCACTTTGCAGTTCGCGTTCCGCTACCAGCAGCAGATCGCTCAGCTGCTGCTCGCCTCGCTGTCCGACGAGTTCCCCGAGGTCCGCCAGGCTGCCGCGTACGGATTCGGAGCCATGGCTGTATGTTTACCTCCATCTATTCTTATTTATTTTATCTAATTCGCTGCCAATTATAGTCTTTATTTGCAGCTGAACAAGCGTCCGGAGTGGGCGGCAGTGGCTGCGCAGTCGCTCGACGGCCTCTCCGCCATGATATCCCGTGGAGACGCGCGCTCGACGGAAGAGTCGACGGTCGCCACTGAGAATGCCATATCCGCCGTCACCAAGATCATCCGCAACTGCTGCGCCGGCATGGACGTATCCAACGTGAGCCCACCCTTACAACTAACCACTTCCTTGCTTTACTATTTGCCAAATACAGCGAAGAAGAGCCATTCGTTGGAGTGATATAAATGTAAGAGAGAATCTTCACTTGCAGATCCTGACCTCCTTCATCCACTGGCTGCCAGTCACTGAGGACAACGAGGAGTCTGTGCATGTCTACGGATTCCTCGCCGATCTCATCGACGTCAGTTGCCTATTTCATCATCACTTGTAACAATTGCATTCCAGGCGCAGAACCCTGTCATAATCGGCGACAATTTCTCGAACGGACCCAAGCTGCTAAACATACTCGTCAGGGTGCGTTTCTACTTTCTGCATATTATTTCATTACATAATTTGTCCACTGCAGGCGATCCACCATGACGTCTTCGAGATGAAGCCGGAGTCCCAACAAGTGAAAACGAGAGTCAGCGATATCGTCAAGCGAATCAGGGTGAGTATCTAGCTCTTTTTTAGATTGTGTTGGTAGATTCGAACAAGTTTCAATTTCTCTATTGCAGGCATCGGCGGACGACGCGTTCTTCATGGGAGTAGTTGCCAACTCTGGCTTGGATGAGGTCGAGAAGCAGACTCTCGAGCAGATCCTCACCTCGCCCTAAGACTGATTGACCCCCATTATCATCAATTTTCTATCTCTCATACCCACTTTCTTCCTTATTGTTGCTCAATTATTCTGTTTACTTTTTGGCGTTGATTGTTACTCGTTTGCTTCACTTGATTACCCCTTCCCTTCCTTTTCTCTCCCGTAGTCGTGACTAGCTCTTTCTATATCTCTGCTGGTTCTCCGTCTTCGTTACTTGATTCATTCAGCACAAGGACATGCATGAGTAGCCCGGTCCCCCACCCTTTCACAGGCTTAGCTAGACCTCAATGCTACATATTACATCTTATCGTTTTAGCATATAGGATATATGCATATGTTGTAAGATCTGCTGTCCAAAGGAAGAGGTCGAACGATAAATCTTTTTTGTTAATGGAATATTTTCAGAACAGGCTTATTATGTGCGAACAGAGAAAAGATTATCAATTGATGGGTGTTTGACTCATGCATTTGATATTTTCACACTCTGAACTTGCAAGGCGGAATGATTGTAGTGCCGTCCATGAGTCAGTTTTGGTCGTGAGTGTCGAACTCTTGCAATCCACTAATCTATCTTGTTTTTCCCACATTTCTCCATTTACATAATTGCTAGATTTTCATTACTTCTCTCTCCCTCTTCCCTCCCTCTCCTTACCCCCTCTTCTCCTCCTTTCTCCATTCGCTTTTCGATCTCTCTTCTTGGACGGTTGTTTCCTCCCTCCCTTCTATGTCTTATTCATATGACAGACCCTCGGATATCTGATGGACTCTCAGTGGCGATGTCAGTATTTCCTTCCCTAACCTACCGTATTCTACAGCACTCTCGTCCATAATACCGTCTCCTCTTCAGTACCAAACTCGACACTCTATTCGCTGGATCGGATCTCACCGAAATAAATCAGTTACAACAACAAGAAATCACTCTCAAGCTCGCCAATCTCACGAGCAAGGTATGAGGGGAAGAGGGTTATCGATCTACGAAGAATGGGGGATATGGTATCGATCTGTGATGAAAGGGGAAAGGGGAAATGGTATCGATCTGTGCAATAAAAAGGGGGCAGAATGTATCTGCAATATGTAGAACGAAAGAAAGATACTGTATCCATACTGCACTATATGTTCGGGAAGACAAGTTATATTGCGCATGTCTGACAAGAGAAGGGAAGAGGGTCACTGTTTCAATCTGAGAATGAAAGGATGCCTGTATCGATTTGGGAAGAAGAGGGGTACTGTACCAAATGCACTCTGAGAAGAAACCTATACTACCGTATCAGTAACTTACCGTAATCTAAGGATGTGCGCACTATTGTATTCGGGAAGAAGGAGTTTATAATAGAAGAGATTGGAACTCCAACCTCGACTATTATATCGAAGAATTTCATGGTTGGAGATGTGATCACCAAGGTAAATCTAGACTACGGTAGAATTCGAATCAATCGATAATTGAAGGTGAATGGAAAAGAGCTCGAAGCTCGCTCGTTTATCAACAATTTGCTGACTGCGATGAATATGGTAAGGAATACGGTACACGGAGGTATACGGTATGCTCCATTCAGACTACCGTAGTCCTCAAACGAAGAGCGTATGCTTCGGTGCCTGAGGAACATCGATTGAAGGGCACATTGACGGAGGTATCTACCGTACCCTTGATACACCTACCGTATCCTTTCTAGATTTCTCAACCTCGTCAAAAAGGGTACGCATACCAAATAATCACATGTAATAAAATGCGTGTGAGACAAGAGAAAATCGTGGAAGGAACATTCGGATTCTTGGCCATTGTTTTGGGAGGAAAATACGTCGTAGTCAAGGTAAATTGACCATTTTCTTATAGATTACCGTA
Organism: Pristionchus japonicus; assembly: GCA_900490845.1. NCBI lineage: Eukaryota > Metazoa > Nematoda > Chromadorea > Rhabditida > Neodiplogasteridae > Pristionchus > Pristionchus japonicus. Next base: position 1,088,282 of record LS494107.1, on the reverse strand, counting down.
TCCTTCTGTTCTAATCGATCGATTGACCATCTCAGTATCCATTCCTTTCAGATTGCAGAACATTCTGCAGCTGAAAAATTCTTCTCAATCGGTGACTCGATTCTCGATTTGAACGGTCGCCCCCTCCGTTCACACGACCAGAAAGATATCAATCTCATCAATCCTGCTTTCCAGAGGTGATAATTGCTTTTTGCTCTTTGATCTTTGATTGTCTTTCAGACTGGGAGAGATAACAATTCTCGTTGAGAGACCAGTGACATCAAAAGCAAGAAAGGAAGTGTGTGCGAGAATGGGAAAATATTTGGTGAGGAAGAAGAAGAATGAGGATTGCATACAGTATACCGTATACCGTATTCCCTCATCTTTACCGTATACCTTAACTAATCAATGAAACTGCTCAGGAAACTCCGAATACAGAACCAACAATGGCCGATGATGCAATTGCGATTGGAAAGAATGCTGCGAATTATCACAGAAAACTGTGGAAGTGAGTTGATTCTATTGAGACTCAATCAATAATTGATTGATTTCAGACGACTCGAACCAATTTCAATTGTAATGGAGCATGGTCACAAGGCATCACCGAAGAAAAGATCGAGAAAAAGTGGAAGAAAAGATAGGAAGAAAGGAGATAAAGATGAAAAGGAAGAAAGTGAGTAAATGAGGAAGATTCTGAATGGAATGGAAATTCAGATGGGGAGAAGTCAATGACTCAATTCTCTTCTATGATTGGTCCACGAGTTATGATCGATCCAAAGAGAAATTGTGTTGAAATCACATCGGATTTAACGGATCATTCTTTACTTGAGGTAAGGTTACGGTAGATTACTGTATCTAAAAGTGTTCCACTTCAGAAAGTGGGATCTAGATACAGTGAAGACTCCAATGATAGAGACGAAGTAAGAAATATTCATGAAGATCAAAGATCAATGTTTCTATTTTAGAAAAAGCAGAAGAAAAGGAGCTCCCTTCTTCACTTTTTGATGAATTGAAGAACTGAAGAAATCACTCGATAAGAAGAATAATGACATTCTTTGTACTTGATAACAAACATTTCATTGATTTGTTGATTATGCACAGTTATGTTCCACTTGAATTCAAAGATCAAGATGGCAAAAGGAAAAAGGAAAAGAAGCCCTTGGAAGGCTTTAAATTGTGATAGAATGAGATTGTCTGCAACCATCCATGATAATTGCATAGTGTTTCATTTCGCAGTCAGCGTCTCATTCTCCGAACTAGGTATTTCCCACATGATCTATTCCAATCTGCCGTTATTCCCTCCATCCGTATCTCCTCTCTCCCTCGCTCTTTTCCATCCTGATCCTCTCTGAACCCTCTCAATTCCTCCTAATCTCTCGTCCACTCTCGTTTCTCGTTCGAATACTTTCAGTTTTCTTCCGACCCAGATCGGAAGAAAGGGAAAGAGAGAGGGAGGAGAAGGCAGAACCGGCCCGGCAGGTATATTAGTCGTCCCCCTCCCACTCGAGATTATCATTCCCTCTCTGCTTTCACTCCTTATCCTCTTGCTCTGCCGCATCCTTATCGATTACCGTAACCCTCTCTCTCTTCCAGTTGAGACCCACTGATGGAGGACCACAAGTCCTCGTCGAGTGATCGAATCTCTCGACAGATTGCGATAGGAGCTACCGTAGTCTCGCTCTTCTCTCTGGGATGTCTCGTCGTGGTAAGTACTGAAGTCTGAGTACTGTAACGCACTGAGGAACGAAACAATGTTGCTGTTTTCAGTAGAGTTCAGTAAATAGTCATTATGTTCTACAGTAACTTATTCAACATCTTCCAGGTCCTTCCCCTTCTCGACAATCAACTCGAGAGTGCACAGACTAGACTGCAGCTGAGAATGGATGCTTTCAAGGTACGGTAGTATCGATTACTTGTTTCTTCTACCTACCGTACGCCTAATGTATCCTCACCGTATCGATTGCAGTACCAGTCTCGCAGCATCTGGCAGGACATCATCGTCGTGAAGAGCAAGGGACGACGAGTGAGACAGAGTGAGTACCGTACTTCTTCAGCACTTTAGAAGCTGATCGAAAACTGACTGTTCAATCGATAATTGTCGTTTCTTCCAGCCGGAGGGTACGGCAGTGGAGACGTGAATGCTGACGCTGCTGGAGGCCAGTGCACCTCTTGTGTGAAGCTGCAGTGTCCTCCCGGCCCAGCCGGACCTCCCGGAGTTAATGGAGAGGTACGATAGGGGTACTGTAGGATACTGTAGATAGGAAGGAATTGATCAATTGATGATGATACGATAAGGGAGTTCGGCTTTCCCTCTTTCTTCCTCACTCTCGATTTCATCTCTCTCAAAAGGAATCTCACTCAATCCCGTTTGAGATCATGCGGGAAAGGGAAAGCGGATGTTCTTATGGGATAGATCGGACAGTTAGATAATGAGTGATCAACAAATCGATAATCAATCGATAATCCTCTTCCTTTCCAGTCGGGAGTCGATGGTCTCCCCGGCAGACCAGGCAAGCCGGGTCTCGACGGTCTGGACATTCCTCTGGATCCGGAACCGGCCTTCCCCTGTGTGATCTGCCCCGCTGGTCCTCCCGGATCTCGCGGACCCCAGGGAGAGCCTGGAAGAGGAGGACCTCCTGGTGAACCCGCAGCTCCCGGACTTCCTGGTCGACCCGGAAAGCCCGGAAGAGTCGGGGAGCCCGGACCCCAGGGAGAGCCCGGAGAGCCCGGAGATCCCGGAATCAAGGTTTGAACATCTTCTTTGCTCATTTTGACTCTCTTCAGACATTCAATAGAGTTCCATAAAATTGCTAGAAAGATGGAAGAAAGACGATAACTGATCTTACTGATTCTGCCAAATTGCAGGGTCCTCCTGGAGACGACTCTATCGGAGGCACAGGAATCAAGGGACCTCCCGGACCTCCCGGCCCTCGTGGACCCAAGGGACCTCCTGGACAGAATGGACTGCCCTCGCCCAATCCCGGACCTCCCGGACCCACTGGACAGCCCGGTCCCACTGGTCCTCCCGGCCCCAGAGGAGAGCCCGGACCTCCCGGACCTTTCGGTCCTCCCGGAGACTCGGGTGAGCCTGGAGGTCACTGCCCTTCTTCGTGTGGAGTACAAGAGATCATCTCTCCATCGGTGGCGGATATCCGTCCAGAGGAGAAGTATGCAGAGAATGTTCCCGGTTCGAGCTATCTTCGATTCCAGTAGAGAGAAGAGAGATAAATGGTCATTCAAGCAAGCTATTTATTCGTTCATTACAAGCGAAAGCACAAGAAGAGCGAAGAAAGTAGAGATGAGAATGCAAAATATACATTCAAAGCTGTTTTTGCAAGTCACAAGTGGATGTCTGAATAGAGCAAAAAGTAAGGGACAGGCCATTTTGAGACACGGATACGGGTCACCGCCCGAGTTTCGTCCTCTTCTAGAGATCAAAGATCAGAGAGGAACTTGATGAGAAGAGATGAAATTCGGGCAATGGGCGAGGTGGGAATAGGGGTAGGAAAGGGAATCTTAAAGCTGAAGAGACGAAGCTGCTGCGGAATCCGGGGACGTAGAGGTACGATAGAATATCGATCGCTCAATCAATGCCATCCCTCAGGAGGATTCCATCCATAGCGAGAGAGCATCTTGTTAGTGGCACGAATAAAGGCTCGTTGAGCATCGATACGAGTCATTCCTGAAGGGAAATTGATATCGTAATCCAATCGATAATCTACCCTTGAGAGTCTTCCATTGCTCGGCACAGCGGAGTACCGTGTTGCCATCTGAAAAAAAACAGTTCACTATAGACCGTGTTACCGTATCCTACCGTAATCTCCGACGGTGACTTGATGATAGAGAGCATCCAACTCGATCTTCATCTCAACTGGAACCGTGAAGTTGCCTGACAGACTGAATTATCGACTTTGAGGAGGGTGATGGTTACCATGAGGGCCTTTGTAGCCAGCACGAGAGGCCTTATCGATTGCATTAGCGAGATCCTGAAGGGAACATACCGCATCTACCGTATCCAGAGAAGCTACAGTACCTTGTCTCTCCATCCATTGACATCATCCGTCTCTCTTCTCTCCCAGTATGCATCATGCTCTCTAGCACGTGCCTCTGCTTCGATCTCTTCACGCTCCCATGCAGCCCAACTGAAGAGTACGGTAGATATCGATTAAAGTAATCACGAGTGATCTACAGTAACTCTAGAGACATACCGTATCTTCTGCTGTTGAGCCTCCTCAGCCTTCTTCTTCTGGAAGTCAGTAGTCATCTTGAGAGGGAGAAGAGGAGAGAAACTGATGGAAAGGAGCAGGATTCTCACCCTTTTATGAGGAAGAATCGAGTGAAAAAGAGTGAGTAAGGGTAGAATTGGAGTAGTTATGAAGGGAGATAGACGATGCTAATCAGAAGGAGGAGAAGGAAGAGACGACGAAAGGAGAGGATGGAGGGATGATTCGAACCAATTCGGAATGGAATCCGAGAAGGGAAATGATTGCTGCACAAATATTTCCTACAGTATGTTTTGGTAGATCGATCTGCGAAGATCAAATCTCAATGAGAGACAAAGAATCATCGGAATTGAAGTTACATTATGCAATCATGAATCCGTGTTGAAATTGATGATAGATTTTCTCCATCTGGTAGATCAAAATCATTAGTGAATCCTAATTCAGATTTCAAGGGAAAATCAAAAAAATCTTTACATTGGTGCGATCTAGCAGATCGACATGAGACCAACTATTTATTAGGAATCTGGGTATACGGTAACTTGCATTTATTTTGTTGTTGTTTATCTATTGATTTTATATAGTTCATTCTACTTTTACATCTCTATTTTACGCATGAACTGGGTTCACAGAGATCACAACCGCTCCATCGACCGCACAATAGTGAAACGTCGCTGAAACGTCGTGCATTGGACTTCGAATGATAAAGTGCATTTCGCGCGTTTTTGTCGTCGTGTTCGGGGTTTGCTTATCCTCTCAGCGTGCTAGCACGTTCCTCCCTACTCGTCCGGACACTCTCGCGTCTGATTCGAGTCGATCTCTCAGTGATAAGAGTGTTGTCTGAACGTTTAACGTCTCTCATTACGCGCGATCTCTCCGTTCCCCTTCTTATTTTTGCTCTATCAGTGATGTATTCCTCCATTCTGGCCTGTTTGGTCGTGACGTCAGTGCACATCACTGGGTATGCCTCATGTCTAGAGGGGGGAAAGGGGGCTGCTAGTCCTTTCGCACGTATTTGCGTTCTCTAACTTCTTTCGTCTCTCTCAGTCTTTCTCTCGTCACAGCAGCTTCACTCGATCAATCCTCTCCCGTCTCTTCTTCCCCTTTCGATCCCTCGTCGTCCAAACCGATTAGTCGAAGCTGTAAAGTACCCCTCCAAACAGTACTCTAGCCATTCTCTCTCTTGTTGTCGTCGTTATCTGTCCATGTTGCGTGTTTCCCTCCTTCTCCTCCACTCAATTCATCTCTTCTCCTCTCAGAATGCTGTCTTCGGGCACAACATCTCCCTCCGGACGCATCTCCAGAAAGCTCTCCTCCACTAAGATCGCCAAGCAATTGGCTGTGAGTTCCTCCACTATTTGCTCTTCCTTCCCTTCCAAATCTCATTGAAATTCGACCTTTCTTGTCATTAAACTGGCGAGAAAGGCAACTCTGTTTCTGGTCGTTCACTGTTTCCTATAAAATTTCCATTTATTCGACCTTTTTCGTTGCTAAAATAGTCGAGAAAAGTGAAATACGAAGCGAAAGTTGCTGACAGCTTGGGCTTACTCTGGAACAACAATATCTCTTTCTATGCCGCGTTGTTGCTATTGTTTGGGGTTCACTCTGAAGCACAACTACACTTTCTCTCTCTGGACGCCGCTTTGTTGTTGTTGAAATGGAATCTCGTCGTTTCACGTGCTTATCGCTTTCATGCGAGCTGAGCGGAGAGAGATAAGAAGCACTTGTAATTGGGAGAAGGAGAGGGAGAGAAAGGAAGATAACGATCAGTGATGGATGTGCATTGAACTATTTTTTCTATACGAAATGTGCAAGAAAAGCAGATTCCCTAAAAAATTGGGTTTACTCTAAAATAGGTATTATCAATACCCAAATCTAACAATCAGTACACTTTTTTTAACACTTCATGTCAACCTCCTGAAACTGAGCTTTTGCAGGGGCTCTCGGTGGCGGAGGAGTGTGGCTACTGCGACTTCGGGGAGTCGGCCAGGGCCGAGAACAGATTCGTCTTCGAATGCGCATGGGAGGTCGTCAACAAGGGTGAGTTGCTAGTTCACAAGGAGGTGAAGCCTAGATCTACCGAAACGCCTTGCTGACTCAGATTTCCTCTTTATCCTGCCTTGTCTCTTGAGTAGATCTAGGCTTAAAGGCCTAAAATGATTCTATTTGGAACCCTGAAAGGGAAGATCTAATCGATAACCTTGTCAGTGGGCGGTATCTACACGGTACTCCGCACGAAGGCGCCGTCGTCGACCGACGAACTGGGAGATCAATACTGCATGCTCGGCCCATACAATGAGGAGAGGGCGAAGATGGAGATGGAGGTATGGAGGAGAAAGGAACTGCTTCCACTATTGAACACACGTCAACTCGTAATAGAAAGCAAGATTGAATATGAGAAAGAATGATTCACTTTGAGTTAACGTGCTGTCAGAATTCGAAGAAGTGTCTTGGATGGAGACGGAGATTATCGATTGATTCTCAGGTGCTCGAGCCCGACAATACGCCCATGAGATACGCACTGGAGAAGATGAGGGAGATTGGATTCCAGGTAGGAGACGAGATATCGATTGGTTGAAAAATATGGTAATTCAGGTGACGTACGGTCGATGGCTGATCGATGGCTACCCGAAGGTCGTCCTCTTCGATATCGGATCCGCAGCATGGAAGCTCGATCAGTGGAAGGTACGGTAGAAGGGAGGTTATGGTATTGATTGACTGATCGATCGCAGAGTGAGCTGTGGGAGGCGACACGCATCGGAATTCCGTGGCACGACAGAGAGAGCAACGACTGCATGATTCTCGGATTCATGGTCGCCATCTTCCTGCAAAAGGTACGGTAGGAGGAGGGAGGAGAGTACGGTATTTAGATCATGAACTGGTAATTATGAAGCTCATTCATGGTCCACATCCGTTTGTGTTTCATGTGAACGTCAAAGTGACCAGTTCATAATACATCCTGGAGGCTACGGTAGGGCAAACGCAAACTGATTGCATATCTTGCAGTTCGAAGAGCGCGCGAAGGCGGACAGGGAGGCGTTCGTCGTGGCGCACTTCCACGAGTGGCAGGTGAGAGGGAAGACACCACTGGTCTTCTTCCTCACCCTCTTATGTTGCCAACCATTTGACAATGAGGGATCTGGTCAAGTGAAAGGATGATTGTTCACCTTCACCGGTCACTAGTTGAAGCACGAGAGGGTGGCAAGAGAGGATGGATGAAAGTGATCAGCGATAAGCCCTGCTCCTATTTCAGGCGGGCGTTGGTCTGATCATGTCTCGTGCGTGGAAGACGAATATCTCTCTGGTGTTCACGACGCACGCGACTCTGCTGGGAAGGCATCTATGTGCCGCCGGATCCGATCTATACAATCACATACAATTCGTGAGTAGTAATGTTGTTGTTCTTGTTATTGTACCAAGTTGTGTTGTTATTGTGAAGGAATCCAGAGAAAAGCACTTGTGAAAAGAGAGCAGTGAATGCTTCTCGATTCGAACATCTCCACCCCTCGCCTCAGCCCAACTCCGTTCAGTTCGATTGTGATCGTGAAGCGGGGGAGAAGCAGATCTACCATCGATACTGTCTGGAGAGAGCAGCTGCCAATCTGTCCCACATATTCACCACTGTCAGGTGAGCTAATTAGTTTAATTAATTAGTTAGGTATTTAGTATAGCTAATTATAGTAAATTTAAAATGAAACACGTGATGGCCACCTAAATATACATCCAGATACGAGTTTCCTCGTTCTTTGGAAGTCGTTGTTTGTTTGTGAGAGGGCAGAGTTGTTATCGGCCAGTTGTTGAATGACGAGTGAGAAGAGAGGAGAGGGAAGGAGAGAGTACGAGTGGCCAAGGGGTATTATTTCCCAATTGAAACTTACAATTTTTATTGAAATATAATTTTTGAAGCAATGCAATTGGAACACAATAGGATCTCTAAAGTGGAAATACTTTTTTTAAATGGTTATTTAGATGGTTATCGGACTACACTGACTAAATTAATTACTTAATTAATTAATTTTGCATTGCTCAGTGACATCACTGGTCTGGAGTGCGAGCACCTCCTCAAGCGTAAGCCGGACATTCTCACTCCGAATGGACTGAACGTCGTCAAATTCGCTGCCCTCCACGAGTTCCAGAACATGCATGCAATGGCGAAGGAGAAGATCCACGACTTCATCCGAGGACACTTCTATGGGTGAGGAAGGGGAGGGAGTCTCTTGTACAACGCCTGAAACTCTTATTCGTTCTCATTCATTGTTGCTGTGAAACAAAAAAAGAGAGCGATTGTGAAAAGAAGAGCAGTGAATTTGGTGCTTCTTGATTCGAATTTGTCTATCTCAAGAAGAAGTGGGAGGGTTGATTACAGATTTTGGTCCTGTGAAGTACAATCGAAACATGATTTAGTTAATTTATTAGTTAATTAATTAACCTAATTGCTTGCAGTCACATGGACTTCGATCTGGACAAGACTATCTACATGTTCACTGCGGGTCGATACGAGTTCACGAATAAGGGAGGAGACTTCTTCATCGAGTCACTCGCTAGACTCAACTACAAACTGCAGGTGAGCGATTCACTTGTGGGGATACGGTACTAATCGATACCTACTCAGACGTCGTCGGATCCCCGCACGAAGGAGACTACCGTAATCGCGTTCCTGATCTACCCGGCGAACGCGCACTCGTTCAACGTCGAGTCGCTGAAGGGACAGGCGGTGTCGAAGCAGTTGAAGGTACGGTAGCCTACCCTGATTATCGATATATTGATCGATTGCAGGAAACGATTGGGAAGATCAAGGAGAATGTAGCGAATAGGATGTACGATTCGTGTGTGAGGTGAGGAGAAGGAAGTATACGGGCTGACGTTTCTCTATTTCACACTGTCAGCTGCTAAAATGGCAAAAAACATGTGAAATGGAGAAACAGTGAACCGTATTTTGCTCTCCAAAGGGAAGGAGAGGAGAAGAAGTAAGGGAGTGAATTGCAGAGGGAAGATCCCGGACATGGAGGAGGTGCTGCTGCCGTCGGAGCAAGTCCAGCTAAAGAGATGCATCCTGTCCGCCAAGGTACGAGGAGGGGAGAAGAGAGGAGGAGTGGATCAACCACTCGATTGGACAAGAGGGGTGGATAATGAGAATGATAGGGAGAAATTACTTTGTGAGGAATCTATAAAATATGGCGGAATGGGCACTTCTCTGTTTTTTCGCCCTGGCTATTCTCACAGAGTATTCTATGCCTACCATTCTCATTCTCCGCCTCGCGCGCACTGAGAGCGGTCGTAGGTCGGGCCAAAAAAAACAGAGAAGTTCCGCGGAATGAAGTAATCGATGATTAATCACTGGTGATGATGTTATAATTTTCAGCGTAACACGCTGCCTCCCATCTGCACGCACAACATGGTCGATCCCGATAACGATCAGGTAAGGGATGGAGGAGTGAGAGGGTACAGTAGACAGGGAGATATCGATCGATTGGCAGGTGCTGGCCGCACTCCGTCGTGTCCGACTCTTCAACGACCACCACGATAGAGTCAAGGTAATCGATATTGTTAATTATTTAATTATTTATTTGACACTACCATACTAGTATTTCTGTTCGCACATGTGTTTTTTCCTGACAAATTAAATAATGGTTACTGATAATCTATAGTAGTGTTAATTAATTGATTAGATTAATTAATTTGGAAAGCAGTAAATTCATGATGGTGTTCAGGTGATCTTCCACCCTGAGTTCCTCTCGTCGGTCTCTCCACTGATCGGTCTGGACTACGAAGACTTCGTGAGAGGATGCCATCTCGGAGTATTCCCCTCCTACTACGAACCATGGGGATACACGCCCGGTTAGTCAAGGATTCATTTCTTCACTCAATTCACTTCTCTTCCACCCTTTGTCCATCCTCTATTCGTCTTCTATGATGATGATCGAGGAGGGTGAAGAAGGGAGTATAATGCATCATTGGATTCTCCAATATGTTTATTTATCGATTGAGCGAGAAATAAAATGGTTGAAATAACTTATCTCCTTTCTCTTCCAGCGGAGTGTGCAGTGATGGGCGTTCCCTCAGTGACGACGAATCTCTCTGGATTCGGATGCTTCATCAACCAGAATGTGAGATTTGATAATCGATGATGGTTGTTATTGATTCATTCCCATCCCAGGTGGAGGACCCGTCGTCGTACGGTAGCTTCGTGATCGATCGACGATTCAAGCCGTCCAATGAGGTGAGGAGGAGACAGGGATGCTTCATGACTTAATATTCTGGTCTACTCTGTTGTTTTTGCACTTGCATCTTGTCTTTTTTTCAACTTTCTTATTAATTACCTAAATAGACTTTCTCTGTTCAGAGCATCGACGATCTCGCGGACACTCTGTACAAGTTCACGTGTCTCTCTCGTCGACAGCGAATCATCGTGAGGAATCGAACGGAGAGATTGAGTGAACTGCTCGACTGGAAGACCCTCTCCGTCGTGAGTTTATCTCTCCTTTCCCCATCCTTTCTTCTAATTACATCACCAAAGCTCCACAACTTTTTCTTAATTTTGCTCTCAAAAGGCCTTCCATTTTGTGTTTCAAATGTCAGTGATCATTTTCAGTTCTACCGAGAGGCACGTCGTCTTGCACTCAAGAAGACTCATCCCGATCTGGAAGTGAAGATCTCCGCCTCTCTCACTAAACTCCCCCGTCCGAAGTCAGCCCCCGCCTCTCCCTTCTCTTCCCGTCCCGGCTCACCCGATGGAACTGATGGAGAGAGTGATACGGAGGGACAGGAGGAGGCTGAGAGAAAGGCTTGGTTCAGCTAGAGTGGAGTAGAGTAGCCCCGCCCTAGATTGACTTGTTGTTCCCCTCCAGTAGTGTTGATATCGATATCGCAGATCTTTCCTTTATTACTTTCTTTCATCTTGACTTACTCTGTTCTACTTTGTTCTTTTTGTTGTATCTTTTTTGTATTCTTTCCGGTGCTCAATCTCTATCGATAGGTACTGTATCCCCGATGCCATTAGACCCATTGATAGATTACCGTACTCTGCCATACCTTGTGTACCCTTTGTGGACCCGTCCTAGCCATGCCTCGGTTGAGATTTCTCCCTATAAGTGCGGCCATTGATTGTCCTTCCAGCCATTGATGTACAATAGATAGGGTAGAGCTCGAATAGTGTTCGCTGCTCGCCGTTTCTCGCTTTGCCTAGTATGTTAGCATGACTTTGTAATACACGAAAGAGATTTTAGAAGACATAATGTTGAGAGAGATATGTTATCAGAGTATTGTAATAAAGTATTGAGATTTATCGATTGATCGTTGTACGATTTTATCAGAAACGGAATCTGGAAGTGGGATTGGAGAAGAAAATGACAAAATGTTTGAATGTATGCAGTGACGTCTCATCTTCTAAGCAGCTGGAGCGGGACGAGGACCGATGGGGAAGAGAGGAGCGACAGCGAGTAGTTGACGAGCCATATATTCGGCACATTCTCTCTACAATAAATAATCACATCTTGAGATAATGGAACATTATGAGTGTGCTCACATTGTATTCTTCTCTTCTTATCTTTTCTTCCTGCTTCTGCCGCTCCTTCATCGACGTTTTTTCTTGCAACTTCTCCAGTCTCTCCTTTTCCTTCTCTTCTTGTGCCTTTCTTGCCCGCACCTTCTTGATGTAGGCATTCTCTACTTTCATTTTCTTGTTGGCAATATTCATCACTTGAACTGTTGAAACGAATCTGATATTAATTGAAAGAGGAATGCACAGACAAGACCAAAAAGAAACAAAAAGCGAAGAATTGGTCGTCTCCTTGATCGATTTGTAGAATGGACGCAAGATAGATCTTGACCTGTGGGTAGCCAATTGATGGGGGAGAAGTGTGTGGAGATGTGGTGACTCGAACAGTGGAGAAAGTCCAGAGGGTAATTAGAGGAAGGATTGAAGAGGACAACTTTCGTGTAGAATTGAGACAAGAGGTTGAATACAATTTAATATCTGCAAATTTATAAAAAAAAGAGCTTTATCTTACTTGAACATTGTGCAAACTGAGCAGATTTCGATACTTGACAAAAGAATAGTATGAGAATGGAAATAAATGAGTGAGAGAAATATTGAATGAAATCTTTCCCTTTTGTTCCTCTAAGCAGCTGGAGCGGGACGGGGAGCGAAGGGCACAAGAGGAACAAGCCGTACACGCCGTTCAGCAGCCATATATTCGTCCCATTCTCTCTGCAATAAATCAGACAATTTTTTAGATAATAGAATATAGTGAGTTTACTCACCTTGCTTTCTTTTATCCATCTCTTCATTTCCTCCTCCTTCATCATCATTTCTTCTCGCCTCTTTTTTCTTGTCTGCACCTTCTTGACTGCGTTCCTTTCCTTGCTGGCAATGTACATCGTTCCACCTCTGGAACCAAATACGTATGAAATTAGTTTAAAGATGAATGTGCAGACAAGATCAAAAGAGAAATCACGAATACGAGTGACTGCCTTCTCTTCGCTTGAGTCTGGAAAAGACTCTAGACAGATCTAGGCCAGTGGGTGTCCTATCGATCAGAAGATTGTATGGAGATGTGATGAATGGAAAGGTGGAGAAATGCCAGAAGGAGTTGAGTAGAAGATGGTGATAAGAATTGAGATGGAGATTCCACATGTTCGAAGTCTTGATAATCAATAATGAAAAACATACTAAAGAGACCCCCACACTCCCCTGCACATTGCACTTGAGTTCAAATCTCGGCTTCGAATTGAAAACAAATTTCAATTTCAAATTTACTAATCCAATTTGCATTCCACTCCATCTCCCCTCACTCCTTCCTCCCTCCATTCCCTCCTCTTTCCCTCGAATGGAGCGGCAGAATGGTGAAGAGGCTCCCAAAGAGAAGAAAAAGGAAGAAAAGGTTCGTCACATCGATCGATAGCTACAGTACCCCTCCTCCTTCCAGAAGCCGCCCCCGAAACCTCCTAAAGACCAGAAACCGCCGACAGACAAGAATGGCGAATCCAAGGTTCGTATCGATCGATAGCTACAGTACCTATCGATCAATCGATACCTACCGTATCCTCCTTCGTTGCAGAAACCTCCTCCACAGAAGGTGGACATGGCTCGTCATCGCGGTCCACCTCGCATTCCCAGTCCAGATCGAGATGTGGAGGAGGAGGAACCACGATCTGCCACTGCCAAACACATCAAGACCGAGAGAGGGGTACGGTACCCAAGGGTACGGTAGGATGAAGGTTATCGATTACAGAAGAAGCCCACGAAGATCACCGACACGCGGTCACAGCGCAAGGCGCGAATGCAGAAATACGTGCTGGTGAGCAGCGATCGATGGACTACCGTATCAGGACCCGATCAAGAACTGACTTTACTCAGTTCAAACCGGGCGAGCGATTTGGCAAGCGTGCGTGGGAGGTGATTCGGCTAATCGATAATGGAGGATTCGGAGTGGTAAGGGAGTACGGTATCTCGATGAGTACGGTATCGATTGGCAGGTGTACGAGGCGTGGAACAACGATAAGAGTCTCGTGGCGGCACTCAAGGCTGAACCAACGACGACCACGGGAGAAAGTCAGCTGAAGCAGGAGGTGAGGAGACGAGAGATGAGGGAATCGAATGGAACCACATCATCTACCACTCCTCCCGTTATCCTCACCTGCGTTTCCACTCAACTCTACAATACGATCGACAGCGAGTAGTAGTATTCAGCAGTATCCTAATCTCCTCTCCTCTCCAGATCCTCGTCCTTCAATCAGTGAATCCTCACGGGAAGGCGGATCACTTCCCTCGCATCTACTTCGCCACGAAGCATCGCAACTTCGCCTACATCATCATGAGTCTGCTGGGAGAAAATCTCAGGAACCTCAGGGTCAGTTATCAATTGATGGTGGTGTACGGTAGATACAGTAACCCACTGTAGGCGTGCGAAGTGAAGGGCGGGACTCCTCGACCGAAGGAGCTGATCAGGAAGGACCACTACTTGCTGTCGATCGGATCGTGGAGCAGAGTGGGAATTCAGGTACGGTAGAGACTGATTGATCTTTGATCTCTGATCTTCTCTCCAGATGCTCTATGCGATCAAGACCCTGCACGACAGCGGATTCGTCCATCGGTGATATGTGATCTTTGATCTCTGCTGATCTTTGAACTCTACAGCGATATCAAACCTGCGAATTTCGTGATCGGCAAAGGCCAGGAGATGACGACCATTTTCATGCTCGACTTTGGACTGTCGAGGGCTTACGCATTCAAGGTGTGATGGCTCCGAAAGTTGATCTTTGATCTTTCCCTCCCTCTCAGATGGCCGGCAAATGGGTGCCTCGTCTGGCGCGAGTTCGGGCCAATTTTCGCGGAACCGCCCGCTACTGCTCGCCCAATATGCACGATAAGATTGAGCAGGTACTGTGATCTTTGCTCTTTTATCTGTCTCAATGATCTTTGATCTCTCTAGGGTCGTCGAGATGACATCTGGAGCTTCTTCTACATTCTCATCGAGGCGCACTGTGCACTGCCGTGGCAGGTAGGAGGAGATTGATTTTTGGTTTTTGATCTTTGATCTTTTCAGTTTGAGCTGGATCGCAAGGAATTGGAACGAGTGAAGTGCACGATTCCGGACGAGGAACTCGCCAAGAATATGCCCAGTAAGGGATACTGTCGCGAATCGCTGAATGACTTTTCATCCCAAATATGATCTTTGATCTCTTTCTCATTCAGAATCGATTCGTGAGTGTATCTGTGCTCTCCGCCAACTGGACATCTACTCGAGACCAGACTACACCTCCATCTATGAGGCACTTCTCAAGGCCAAGAAATTGTGAGGATGATCTTTGATCTCTGATCTCTTATCTCTTATCAGGACGAAAACGAACTGTGACGATCTCTACGATTGGGAGAAGTACAATGAGGACTACAAAGTGAGCAGATCAAAGATCAAAGATCAATCCATCCCTTCCAGAGACCTCCCTCGTACGTTCCCAATCAGTATCATGGGTGGTCTCACAATCCTCTTCCTCACTTCCAATCACTCGTCATTCCCTCACTCATTCCTGCTGATGCCGTGAGACTTTTGTGACATTTTCGTTACCTTTAGAGCTTGCAATACGAGTCGTCATATCTCCATTGTGCGTAAAATGTCAAGACTGCGACGTTTCTTTCAAAAGTTCAACAAATCATCGATTTCGTACATTTTTGAAGAAATCAAGAGCATAACTTTCAGTACAAACACACAGACGCCTCCTCTGAAGCGACTGGAGGAAGTGACAAGAAGTCGAAGGTTCGAAATGGAGATTGAGTAAGAATGACGTCATCGTCCATCTCAGATGACTCCAATCCCTGCCACTCCTCCCGCCCGATCGATGACTCCAGAAGGAAGGACGGTAGAGGGAAAGACGATGGAATCGAAAACTGATGCTGAAACGAAGACTGACGCGACCAAGGATCCCACTGAGTGAGAGATCAACGATCAGAGATCAAAGATTAATTCCCTCCCGATTCAGAGAGGGTTCCTCGAACAGAAAGGCAATTGTGAAGAGGAAGACGATAATGGATGAGAAGTCAAAGACGGAAGCAGCACCGACAGAGAACAAGTTCGAGAGTTAACTAATTATACTAATTAGTTTATTGCTAATTAAGGTCGGCCTCATCGAAGAAAAACACGAAAGGTTCAGCCGTGATTCAGACGTTCACTGACGTCAGTTCGAAGAGGTGCGGCGATCTTTGAACTATGGAAAAAAGTACTTGGATCTCAGGAGTGATAAGGACAAGGACAAGGACCCTTCCAACAAGGGAGATTCGCCCAAGTCTGTGACAGAGAGAGGAAAGAGATGAAGAGGAGGAGAAGAATCTCCCCCTCAAGTAGAGTATCAAAAATGTAACCACCTGTCTAAACGATAGAATGACTGTGCTTGTTGGTTGCCGCACATGAAATGAGAATCGGAATGGACCGAACTGGGTTTCGAGCACAGAAAAGCATGCATCAGCATCAAAAGAATGAGACAACCTGATTTCTCAATCTCTGCGAGACAATGTATCCCATGTGAATTCCACCCTCACCATCCTCAGTCTACTTTCCATCTCTCCATGGGAACTATTGTGTCTCCTTCTCTAGTTATTCTGATCCCTCTGACCACTGAAGATCAAAGAAGGTTGTGTACATCCTCACCCCTCCTCCCCTATTCTCTCCTCGTGCCTTCTTTGAATGAGACTCACGCATTGGTCAACATCCAGTCATTCTTCTCTCGTCACGAATGGATACAGCCGGAGCTATCCTTGAGATTACGGTAGCTACCGTATCCACACTTCTCGCTACCGTACTCGCTGTATTTATCGTTCCGAGAGCCCTTCCCAGACTTGCCAAGTGGGTTTCCTATTTACGATCCATTCTCTTGAAGTTGCTTGTATTCAGAGTTCTCCTACTGGTGATTGCATTGAGTATGATTCTCTCTTCTTCCTGTACCGTTTGCAACGTATCGATTACCTCATTCATCAACTCCAATGGTACGGTCGTACCGCGAGGTCGGCTACTGTACTTCTATCGTCAACTGATTGGTTAATTTCAGCTACCATTCTCAATGTAAGAATCGCTCAGTCGATTGGAATTCAGTCCAAATCGATTGCTCTCCTTCTATTGTTGCTAGAGAGACTCCTCTTCGTTGTCTTTCCTACATTCCGACAGAGTGTCATTCTTCGATCCGTTTTCCTGTCTATTGCTATTGTTGCATCGATCGTGAGTCTGCTTGGAATATTCTTCAAATGAGTCGCTTATTTTAGATTGGAATCGCTGTTCTCTTCGCAGTTTCCATCATTAGCTGTACGTTTAAGACTAATTGATGTTTTGTACAAACAACTCCAGGGAATTTGCTGACTGTTCTCAACAAGATCATGATTGGGCCAGAGCTGATTGTGCTGCCTGTAAGAGATTCATTTTTGGATGATAGAAAGATGTATTTCAGCTCTGTTTCTTCGGTCAAATGGCCAGTCGGAAACTGTACAAATCGACGTTTGCCGTGGCTTCTCTGAATCTCCGCTATGAGGTAATCAGACATTGAGCTGATGCAGATATCTGGGATGAAGAGTCTGACTGAGTAGAGAGTTGTTGTTCGTGAATGGTCAGGTCTATTTCTCCCTCTACGAACCTGAACCTGATCATAGACAGGAAATACATAGAAGGGCTTGTGACTTCATGGAAACTAACGCATGTATCGAAAATAAAGTAGTTTTGATTCACTAATGAAGGAAGAGATGAGAGAAAAATACAAAAAAAGGATAAAAAGGATAAAACAAGTAAAAGATGGATTTTGCGCATGCATCAGGTTTTTTTACTCGACAGTCTGATCACTCTTTTGCCTCCATTTTTGGAGGAGGTTCGAGCCCGATAACGTGGGCTCGTGAGTTCACAGATGTCTGCGACGTAACCTTTACGCTAGTCCATCCCTGACAGTAGGCCAGAAAAAGGTGCATGTGTGCCCCATTCTCCAGGCTTACTGGGTCACCCGGAATGAACTGGGCAGTGTTTCAGGACAAAAGACGGAAGTGAGCATTTCCAGGTCTCCGAGACGATAGAACTGACTCGAGTCATCTTCCCCATTTGCGCAGTCGATTCAATTCTCTCCATTGTGACGATTATCTTCGGATTTATGATGAGTGGAAAGACGATCGACTACAGAACATACACTCCCATTGCGAGATGGGTACGGTTCATCGACTCCTTTCAATTCCTCCATTCCTCATTCAGATCTCGACCATTCAATCTCTCTGCACTACCATTCTCATCCTTACTCGGCATAGACTATTCATAAGGAGGATAAGGGAGATGCTAGGAATGAAAGGACTGGACAAATCGAGGAAATTGCAACCGAAGCACAATGTCAGTTCTTGTAGGAATGGCAATTTTAATAGATATCTACTTGTCAGGAATCCGACAAATACTTCGAGCTGTTTCATACCCAATGGTGAACGGGAAGAGACTACGAAAGGGAGAAGACTCCGTCATTCTCCGTGACATCAGAGAGTCTTCTAAAGAACGAGTCCAAACTCGCAAACAATAACATTTTTCTTGCCCATCGACGTCTTTCCTGTTGTGATCAAATAAACTTTCGAAATGCATGGATGGATTCAGAGAAACAGCTGAACAGAAAAAACTTGGTTGACATTCAGTTATTCACGTACACAGTGTTTTTAGCACAATGGTTCAACGCGATCTGTTTTTGATTGAGAGAAGCCTTTCTTAGCTCAGTTCTTGCTCGGAAAGTGATCAGTTCATAACCTTGGCTCCACACGAGTGTTAGGCTAGGATACTCTTCCCTCTTATCACTCTTGGTGTAATGTATCCCGTATCCTCTTCTCTAAACAGACAGTCGTTGATCCCTTCCTGTACCACTGATCACACTGATCCACTATCACTTCCTTCGACGTTGACGTCTTCCTCGACGTCTTCGATACTTCTCACCTTCCTTCCTCTCCTCTCATTTCCATCCCTTCCCCTTCTAAACCATCTTCTGTTTGTGTTAGCTGAGAGGAGAGATCGAATACGTCATTCGAGTGATTAGAAGAGAAGAAGAAGACTGACGAAGAGAGAGGCAATTGATCAATCACACACCTCAGAGAGAGAGAGAGAGAGAACCTTCCCAAGAAGTTCCATCTTAAACCTCATCAATCTTCCATTCCTTTCTCTCTTCCGGTGAGTAAAAGCGAGCAATTCAGTGCACGAGAGTCATCAAAAGTTACGAAAGTAGTGAGATGTCGAAAGGTATCAGTAAAAGACTTTGATGAATGAATGAATCAGAGCTTTTTGCAAGGGATGAATGGGGTGATTGACTGATCAAGTTAGCTGCAATTCCGCATTCTTCGTTCGAAAGATTTGCGAAAGAGAAGACAATTTGGAGACATTTCACACAGCGATATTTGCAGTTCAGATAAGCTTGGGTAATCCCTTTGCAACCTCTGCAAGCTGAGTTCACGTTCCATTCCAACCTTCCCATCCCTCCATCCCTCTCCTATACTCTAGTTCGTCATTCAATGAACTCAAGATTCCACTCCGTTTTCTCTTTCAATCATTCGAGTGGAAAGATCACAGAAAAGAATAGGGAGAAAGGAGAAACAAGCAGAGAATCCGAAACGAACTTTCAATGACTCATGTAGAAAAGGCACGAGATTATCACGTAAATCTTTATCATCGGGTTTTTTCATCAATCTCGGTATTATTATTCATTTCACCGAGATCTAGTCACATAAATACGGAATATAACGAAGTGGTCACTCTAAAGCTACTCTCCTTGTCCCTGTTCTATCAAATCTGTACATTACAATACCAGTACTTGGATGAGTCAGATACATATACACAAAGGCAATCTCAACTATCGAAGTGGAAGGGACTGCTCCCATCCCTGGAATAGATCTCGTTCCCTCGCGGGGGCGAATGGCCCATCATCCTCAACCTCTCCGTACTCATCGAAATTGCCCGTGTCTCCCTCATGGTACAGAGTGGGCACGATGGGAGGCTGGAAAGTCAGTCTTCGATTGGATCAGATGGTGAGATTACCGTACCTGGCATCTCTGCATGTCCCTCCATGAGATCTTCTCGAACCATCGATGCTCCATCACGTCGAGTGCGCCTCCCTTGAGGCAGCCCAGTCTCTCCGTCTTCTCGTTCTCGAGGAGTCTCTTGACGAGGTCTCTGAAATATCAGAAGGTTATGCTACGGTAGGGCCAGGATGGTGCATCGACAACTGATTTTTACTCACTTAGCAAGGAGGTTGAAGTTGCGCGGGAACTTGAGTCTGTGCTGGATGATGGAGTCGTAGATTTCATCTGGAATTGATCTTTGATCTTTGCTCTTTGATCTTTGAAGTCTCAATCGACAACTCACTGGTGTTATTTCCTCTGAATGGTGGTCTTCCTGCGAGCATCTCGTAGATGAGAATACCCAGTGCCCACCAATCGACCCCCTTGTTGTGTCCCTTGTGATTGAGAGATTCGGGGGCGAGATACTCCGGAGTCCCGCAGAGAGTGTAGGTACTGTAAGGGGCACGATCATTGCAAGTATAATCACGCTCCGGGAGTCCCGGAGCTCCCAGGGATCCACTGCATGTGACACGCTGCGTCAGAGCTCCTTTCTACTTTCTCTCATGTGTTTTGGCCTACATGAGACTCCCTGTCATTTCCATATTTCGGATTTCTGGCTCATGGGTACTCGGAATGACACGAGAGATGTGTGAAAACAAACGAAAAAGTCATTTCAAGGCCCTTCCGGCCCGGAAACCGGAGACCAGTCCGTCTGCCCCCTCACTCACAGGCCTTTCAACTCCTTGGCGAATCCGAAATCGGCCATTTTGATGTGTCCCTCTCTCGTGAGCATGAGATTCTCCGGTTTGAGGTCCCGATACACCTGAGATGAGAACCATTTGTTGATCACTTTGCTCTGGAGGATGGAAGAGACCAGTGTTTTCACCCTCGCAATTCCATCTACTCTAGAGCTGCGTCTGATGGTTGATAAAGCGTGGACAATAAAGAGAAACAGCTCCAGTTCTCAAGATGATCAGTCTCTCTCGAATCTCCATGCACTCTCGTCGATCAGACAGAGCGAGGGATCATGGGATATCGAGAGAGTCAGAGATTATTGGCCATGTGGTTGACTTCTCCCCTCCAGATGAGAACGAATTGACGCCTAGCTATTTACTGGATGAGTGGAGGGACTCTCTCACTTTCCCATGCTCTCTCGCTGCTCTTTCAGACCAGAGATAAAGCGGATTGGTGAGATTCTATGGGGGTAAGTTCTCGTTCTTTCCCTATCTTCTCCTCTCAAAGAGCACCCGCTTCACTCTCTCAGGTGACTCTGATTCACGAAGAGTTTCTCTGCAGAAAAGTGAACAGCATTGGGTTACATTGTCGTCATAACTGATCGGAAAGCGAGGTAGAAGGTCTTAGAGGTCCGAAGGGCTCAGAGGACCATTCGAACCACAGAGGACCGAGTAGTAACATTCCAATCAGTGCAGTCTATTCCCTCCCTCACAGATAAACACACTGATCACTGGATGATCTTCCCTCAATCCCTTCCCTTCTAAAACGGTTCCCTTCCACCCTCACTCATCACGCTGCTCATTTCCTGTTCGAGAGACGATCGAGGCAAAAAGAGTGTAGCGGTTCCCCTTTTCGTCTGACTCTCTCCAATGCCCATGCTCTCTCGTTTTCTCTAGCCGCTTAGTGCTCATTTGAACAATTCGTACGCTGATTGATCGCGGAAGTATCATTGAGAGGAACGGCGAATGAACGAGAGAAGGGGAGAAACGAGGTCAATTCTGTCACAATTTCCATCTCTGATCCCTAATTTCAACCTTTTCCATGTCAAAAAACATGTAGTTGATCAGATCAAGGAGGAACAACAACTCACAATGTTCTTGGAGTGGATGTATTGAAGGGCAAGAACGATCTCAGCCGCGTAGAATCTGGCCATTCCATTGGAGAAGACGCGAGATGCTCTTAGATGACGTCATTGATAGGTAATCAGAGGGTTATGGCTTACCGAAGATAGGAGAAGAGTTCGCCTCCAGGAACGAATTCCATGATCATGTACAGATTCCGGTCGTCAGAGGCTGTGGCTCTTCTACAATTAGGGAATTTGTTAATTAGATGCTTAATTGATTAATTAACCACAGGAACTTCGGTCCCGACCCTGTCCTACGATAGTTCCTCTCCTCCACACCCCTCCCTCATTTCCTTGTCTTCCTCCCTCCATTTCACTCCTTTCTCCCGGCAGTTTCGCATTGCTCTAATGCAGATGTGGCCTCTTTTCCAATGAAATAGAAGACGACCTCTTCCAAATTGCAGCCCCCTTCCATTCCCCGTTCTTCCAAAGAAGGCCGCAATCACGTTTCTCTCCCATGACATTAGGAAGGGGATTGGAGGAGGGCGGAAGCTCCTTTCTCTCTCTCTAGAGGGCAGTCCATCATTCGAAAGACCCGCATCGGAAAGAACAAGGACCAAGAATAGCATCTATACGAAGGAATTCTACGCCATCTTACTCATCGTATTGAGCTATTCTTAGACTCTTGTTCTTTACAAGACAACTGATGATCAGTAGTGATAAAGTGCAGTAGTCTTTCTCCCCTCTGAGATGATGGGAGATCAAAGTCCCCTTCTCTCTCACTCTCGAAGAGGTGGAAAGACTAGCTAGCAGATCAACAGCTGTGAGTCTTTCCGGTCACTAGACGCCCACCCAAATGAGTTGATCCAGTAAGTTAACGGGTCTGACTCAAGTTAACAAGACAATGGCCTTGCAAACGTTCATGATCTTTGCAATAGTGAGCTTCATGATCAAAAACGAATGAATGGCTGAACTCACAATTGGACGATGAATGGATGATCCAACTGCATCAGAACCCGCTTTTCGTTGTGAACATGGTCCACTTGCCTGGTTGCTACGACCTGAATCGATTGATCAGCTACAGTACCCTGAATCTACAGTACCTTGTGGATGTTCATAATCTTGAGTGCGTAGTGGTTGCCCGACTTGTGGTGCTTGCACAGCTCAACCCGTCCGAAGGTTCCAGTGCCTCAAAGGGAATCGATAATATTTTGTTCTTATCAATCAATCGAAAATCCCTGATCATCAATTATCTGTTATCGTAATCTGTGGCCCCTTCTCAATTTCTTCTCATCGGCAAGTTCAAACAAGAGTATTGTGGATGAGTTTTGTGTGTGCAAAACTCTCGAGAACTCGCTTCTCTTCTCCACACTGCAAACCCTTCTCCACTTCAACCACCGTCATCGATAAGAGTAGAGAGAGAGAGAGACCGTTCCTTTCCTCCCTTCCTAATCCCAGAAGTACCCTCCACTTCCTCTCTGATTGTCCAACAGATTCCCAAGGGGGAGCCGCCCTGTCTACACTCGTTTCTCACTCGAGTACTCTCGTCCCTCAAAAGTGCCTTCCCCCTCCCCCACCAGCTTAGCCCTGTCTCCCATCTTCTTTGGCCTCCCTAATCTTCGAATCGGAAATCATCGAAAATCTCTCAAAGATCTCGTGTAATTGGGGGTGTTTCCGTCCAGGTTGAGAGAATATCTGAGGATTTCTGAGCGATGGAGAGAAATCTTTCCCGACTCTCAACAGGTGTGGTAGGATGGATGAGAGATGAGGAGGGGAGTCATCCACTGGGCTCAGAGACCCAGAGATCTTGCTGGCCATTATTCAGCAGCTCCCAAGTACAAGCTCTGATGAAACAGGGCCAGAATCCGAAGGAATATAACCGTGTCTCTCCTGGTAGCTTCTCTCCCCATCTCTCCCCATTACTGTCTGAATAGACCGTGCGAGGGTGGCTAATTGCCCCTACGATTGTCAACAAAACGCCCGTCTATTTTCCAGCAACTGCAGCTCCAATAAAGTGATTAGCCAAGGAAAGGCAAGGGAGGAAGGGACGTGGAATGGATGGAATGGAGAACTCATAGTTCTGTGGTCCCTTCCCTGCGTGCTTTCCCTCATGAAACTGCTCAGATTGCAACTAGAAGGGGAGGATTGACAGATGAAGTCTCTTCTCTCTTCTTCTCTTCCTTCCCCTGGTCAGTTGCCATCATTCTGTCTCAGCAAACAAACAGAAACAAGACTGCATCAGGGTGTAATATCCTTTTTGTCTGATCATCGCATTCGAGAATCGGGTGCTTCTTCATCTTCCGGTGGCCCGTGCACTCTTTCGTTCGAACCGGAGCCGTTGAATGACGCGAGAACCCTTGGAAGCTGTGCACACTGCTTGTTATCATCACGCCAAGATGGATGAGTGATCTCTCGGAAGCGGCACTCCAAACCGGTCTCTCCGTTCCCTTCTCCCCCTCCTTCCTTCCTCTCTCGGGAACACTCATTCTTCCTTCCATCTGCAGATCCCTTCGACACAATCCTATTATGCGCCGCCCCGCCTCGCGCACGTTCTTCTTTATAAACAAGATTACGCCTCAGAGTTTCTCCCGGGGTACAGCCTGGTCCCTTCCGGACTTCGACTCATGCTCAATTTGGTCCCCATATTCTGGGAAAGAAGTTGCAGAAAGGGGAAAGAGCTCTGGTATTCTTTTCTTGGAAAGACGAAAGAGCATGGGAATGATGAAAGGCCCAAGGTATAAAAAGACTCGAGGGTGGGCCAAAGTCGAATTGGTGTCTGTGTCGCAATCACAATAGATTGAGTGATTGGATGAAGAGGAGAGGGAGGATTGAGAGGCCCACGCAACAGCTGAGAATCTAGACTCTTTTTACACAGAGAGACCGCTTGTTGTCCTATCGAGAGCGACCAAGCACTTATTTACCCCTTCCTTAGCTAAGGTTGATGAGAGGAGAGGAGTGAGATCAACAGAAGGAGAATGAACTATGGAACGAACGATGGCGTCAATAGTATAGCATTGCGTACTCATACCGAAAGATCAAGGACTGAATGCAGAGATTGAGAGAAGATGAGATCATTCAGAGAGAAAGGACTGAAGACGACGACGATCCTCACCTATGGTGCAGATACTCTCCAGATTACTGATCCTGACGTCCTTATCGATGACTACTTCTGGAGTCTCCTCAACGATCTTCGCTGGAGGACTCTGAATGGGATACGGTAGATCGATCGAAGAGGACTACCGTACCTCCTCTCGATCATCGGAATCGAACTCGTCACTGATGTCGGCAGAGGACGACTTGCCGTCCCTGCAATTATCGATTGATCCTTGATCGATACCGTATGCCTACCGTATTCTCCTGCCGGCATTGTTGTTGGGGTCATAGGTGAAGGAGACGGAGCACTCTTCCGATGTCGTCGAGGATTCCATGCGAGATCCTGACTGGAAAATCAATCCATAACTACGGTACCAGTTAATTCATTGCTTGGATAAGGACGGACTGAATTAATCATAGGCTGCGTAGCTCCAGTGCTACAACCTTTGAATGAGGAATGAAGGATTGAGAGAAAGAAGAGAATGGATTCATAGAAGAAAAGCTTGTGTTGAGATTAGCTACTATTTCCCCGTTTGAAGGCGGAAAAGCAATCGGAGGGGAGGGGAACAACTTGTTCGAAGAAAGGGAAAGGAATGGTCTCGATTGGAGGAGTTCAGACGGGTTTTTCGCACGCGAATTCCAATTGTTGTGGAGAGAAACGTGGAAATTAAGGGGAACGAGGAACAAGAAGACAAGGCATCACACAACAATTACTGAATAGGGGAAGTATGGAATGAGGAAGGAGGAATGGAAGGAGGAGTTGGGGTGCACCCACACCTTAGCTGTGATGGTTCGGAAGGGGAGAAGGGGAAGGGAGGGATGGAGGTGAAGGGGGCGGAGCTAGAGGGGAAGGAAGGGGAGGGGAGGGGAGGAGTGAGACAGAAGGAGGGATAAGTGGAGAAGGGCTAAAGAAGTATCACTCAGTTTATCTGTATAACTGTTCTCTCCAAGTTATGACGAGGAATGATCAGACCATCTGAACTGTTTGAGCACACTTGTCAACACAATTGGATAATCGGGAGGAACCAGACAGAGAATCGTTCAAATTGAACCCTTTTTGCTCTAGAAAAGAAGCAGAGATTGACTAGAAATAGCTAGCGAAAGTGAATGTTCTGTTGTTGAAGATTCAGTTGAAACCCGACACATTCGCCATTTAGGGACTCACCGAAGTAATGAGAGAAATCCACGGGACGTTCATGAAAGACAACGACATCATCATTCTTTTGAGAAGAGAGGGAGTGGCATTTCGAACCCCTTTTATAGTCAAGAGTCAATCAGTGAAATGCGATCAGTGATCAGTATAATGACCCTCAAATGTCGTTGAATCGTCCCCTCTGGAGGGGTTTGAGAGGATTTCCTCGTTGAGAGTTCGACCTATCTGGGGATTATCACCCGTTTGAGTTGAACCCATTCTGGTCGTTCTCTGTTGCATCATTCTTCGTTCGAATGAAGGACAAAAGCGGATCATTTTGAATGAAAAATGATGCTTTTCTCTGCAGAAATGATGCAGATACGCTACATGAAGTTAGTTGATCGTTCTTTGTTCTACCATTCTTCGAAGGGCAACGAAGGGGGATCAAAGGAAGGCAAAATTTTGCTTTCTCTTCAGAATTGTTCCCGCTACGCCTAATAGAGCTACGTGGCATCATCTTTCGGTCAACAGAAGAGCAACGAAGGGCCTCATTGCCATGCAAATTCCCGATGATGCTGTGCTCTTTAGATACCTACGCCTTCACAACACTCCTGATGATTATGACGCCTCTATTCATGTCTCATCCGACATAGGTCAGTCACATTATGCATGTTTATCTCCCCTCATACTCTAATTCGAGCGACTCGTTGGATCAAATAGCATCATCACGCGGCGTCCTAAGTATTCCCATATGTCTCCTATTTTTTCTCCCCGAGTCTGGGAAATCAGCGAAAGTTCCTCATCTCAAACTTCTTGCGATTACGCAGAAACTTCTCCTCTGATATTCACATGAGAAATTAGTGGTTATCTGACGATGGAAATGTCGTGAGATTCAGAGTGAATCGGGGGAGGGATTGAAGGAGGAGAGAAGAGGAGTGGGTGCATCGACAACATTGACGACACGTAGTCTAATGGAAGATGCAAGACTGCATTCCTGCCGTCTCGTGATTGAATAAATTAGACGACATCACTCATATTCGATCAGATTGCAGGAGAAACCAATCTGTGCAAAGTGGATTGAATTTCGAGATGCAATTTCGGAGATTGGAATCTATTGAGAGATCGGAATTGATACTGAGAACTGATAAGATCAGAAGTACTCAAAGGGATCAACGACTTGTTGACAGAGTCAAAAAGTAATGAAATTGGGATCGGAAGAGGCTGTTGACAGGACGCACTTTGGGTGGTTTCTAGTAAGCAAGAAGACTCTATCTTCTGAACGCTCTCTAGTTTCTCTGACTGGCGAGCTAGCATCAACAGGCGGTAACGCGTACTGCGAACTCTAGTCTCATGAAGTAGCGAGCTAGTGGGTGTGAGACAGAGATAACATGTCAGTCAATGAGAGGTCGGAGGGGATCAACGAATGTGTAAGAGGAACGGAGACTCGTGAGAGTAGATTCAAGTGAATCTACGACTATCCATTGTCTTCCTTATCACTGATTTCAATCACAATCAACCGTTCCTTTGTTCAGAGATCTCTTTGTGTTCTCTTGTTTGGATGGACGAGAGAGTATAATGAAAATCAAAAGAGTAATGATCATCAGTTAGTCAAATGATAATAGTTATTATCATCAACAAACAAAATCGTTCCGTGTGATCAGAGGTTCTTGCGCACGTGAACGAATATTTTACGCATGTTTTAACTAAACAGGTTTCTACTTCACTAATTCGACTATGTAGGTTCCTACGACACACGAACATTCGGTCGTAGGCTTATTTCTGATCATTACATTGATCTACAGAATGGGGAAATTTCTCCAATCGAAAACCCTTGTAAAAACGAACCGAATCATTCCAGAAGTATCGATAGAAGGAGGATAACATCACTAGAGAGAGAAGAGAAGGTCGGATGAATGATCGGAGAACCCAACTTCTTCCTTCCCTCCTTCTCTCTCTCTACTTTGTCCGTTCGAGAGGAGGAAATAAATAAGAGAGAAGGGAAGAGTCAGAGGTCGAGAAGGGAGAAACAGAGGCAGGATGGATGAATGGAATCACAAGGGATGAAGGAGAGAAAGAAGAGTGGAGTTGAGTGGAGGAAGAATAACAATGATGCTATCATTATCACTAACCTGAACCCTGAAGACGGCTCAGTCATTTCGGGGCACTTAGATGCACTTGTTCAGTTATCCAGTGAACCCGATCTTGCGACGGGGAAAACATGCCAAGTATGCACTAGGTACAGATCTGACTACAGTCGAAGGAAATAGGTACGTTCCACGGTGTACTGTTTTCCTCCAGTCCGTGAGTTTTCTCCACTGGAAGAGCCACCTCTTGAGTCCCAAATTCTATTTTGG
The DNA here is from genome assembly GCA_900490845.1 of Pristionchus japonicus. Taxonomy (NCBI): domain Eukaryota; kingdom Metazoa; phylum Nematoda; class Chromadorea; order Rhabditida; family Neodiplogasteridae; genus Pristionchus; species Pristionchus japonicus. Next base: position 1,060,162 of record LS494107.1, on the reverse strand, counting down.
AGGCGAAAAAGCGAAAGAACTTCTTCGAATTCTGCGCTGATTCAGTTATGCAAGTGGGCATTGTGGGAAGGATTCGTGGTCTTCGTCCATACATCACAAGGGAGGAATCGGGGATCGGAGATCAGAGAGAAGAGATGAGGGTGATAGGGGAGGAAGAGGGGGTGATGGGATATTGCATTGGAGACTCGTGAAACGAAACGTGCCAACAACATTAATTTCCAGAACTTCTCGGCAATAAATTTTCGAATTCCAATGGTGTAAACGGGGCGAAATGAGAAAAGAGAAGAGAGGTCATGGGTCGAATAGGCTGTTTGGATGAGAGAAGGGAATGGACTGGGCGCTTTATTAGTTTGAACGATGGGGAGAAGAAGAGAGAGGAGATTGGAGGGAAAACGTGGACATTCTATGTAGAGAACTGAGAACAGTCTGGGAATAGAACTGAAGAGTAGGCGGAAAGAAGAGAAGGAGAGGGAAGACGGTAGAGGAAGGAAGATAGATTGTGACAGGAACAGAAATAATAACCAGAGATGGAACAAACACGAAAGATACACTGATCTCAGGCAATAGAATCGCCATTTTTAGCCTGGAACCGATCCCGAAAAGGAGTTGTTTATCAGTTGAAGGCAGGAGAAATCGAGAAGAAAGTCCAGGATTATCTAGAATTCCGTTCCACTCTCAAATCGACGATTTTTACGTAGAGAGGAAGACATCTTCAAAAACTAGACGAACCAAATATTTTCTCGCTAGATAAGCAAATTGGAGATGCAATAAGGACACGTGACGGAATAATTCCACCCATCGCGGCCTTTCTTCGCACTGAATATTTAGGGAAATGGCCCTTTGCCTTCTTCGAATTATTCGCTAGTCTGTCTAATAGGGAAAAGTGCGTCCTAAGCCCTCCTCTCCTCTCTATTCGTGTCATTTGTCCATAGAACCGTCGTCTCTTCCAAGAAGAGTTCAATTCTCATTTGGGAAAGTGAGGAGAGGAAAGGATAAAGTTGTTCGTGAGAGCCTAATCTTCCACCCACAAGAGATTACGGATGCAATCTCAGAAATGGATGGTTAACCGGAATAAAACTGACTTTAGTATCGAAAACATGCATACTATCAATGGAATGGGGGAATGCACTCAAGAAGGGGACCATACAATCGGCACTACTGATTGGACTACGCAGTTCCACTGATACTTCTTATCACCCAAAAAACTGAGACATACTCGTCATTCTAAAGGGAAGACCGGAATGCTACATGTAAACACTCCCTCGCACTTTTCTCCTGAGATTAGAAAGGAAAGCAAAATACGATGTTTTCAAGTCGTCCGCTCTTTAGACTTGTGAGAAACTACTCTGTCTCTGTCTTAGTTTCAGCGAGATAAGGTAATCCCTTGAGAAGGAAAGGAGGAAAAATAGAAGAGAAGAAGAAAAGGAAGCATAAAAGGCACTTCAATCCACAAGTGAAATATGGCCTGAACGACTCCCATTTCTCTTGAGAAGGCGGAATTAGTTTCCATAGATCCTTCGGGCTGAGCCTAAATAAGGGAGGCGGATTCAGTTTCAGTTCCCCTTCTGGGTTGAAGGGAACGGAGATTCGTATTGACGTGCAACGGAGAGAAGAGAGAGTAGGTACTGGGGGAAAGTAATTGAGATTGGGTCGAGTCTGGGAGTGAATCCCTCACGTCATTCCGACTGTCACTTTGTGGATTCCAGCTCAGTTGTTGATCTGGACGTACATTCAACCGGAAGTAAGGCTTCTTCCTCCTTCCGTCGACCATTCCGAAGCATTAGTGAATGACATTTGAATCATGAGTTGAAGTGATGATGAGAAAGCTACATACTTCGTTGGAATCATCGAATCAGAAGACTGAAAAAATCATGTGCTAGGTGCATGTGATCTTCATGCGATTTCGTACAGAACACAGTCGAGTTTATCGATTAGTGATAGATTTGTACGAGAATCGAATGCAAAGGAACATCGGATAAAGACAGGAACTGATGCTATCGAAGAAAAGAAACGAGGGAATTAAGTGATGGATGAAGTTTTCTTCCTCTCAATTTCCTTCTGATCGTAATTGTAGCATGCGACATTGAGGCCATTCGTAACGTAACTGTAATTGAAAGGGTTACGGTAGAAGGATACGGTAGATTACCTCGAATAGACGAGTTGCTGGTAGAATGGACCATTAGTCTTATCCGATTCATTCCTTCCCACTCTGAATCGATATTGATCATCTACAGTAGTCCCTTCAGCCACAGTATACCTCGCATTCGATTTCTTCTTATCACTTTTCTTCGTGTATTCTCGTTCCTTCTTCGATTTATCTTCTGTCTCTTTCTTCTTATGAATATCTTGCCATTGTCTCTTTGGAGTTCCGATCGTAGGAGATACCTCAATACCGTATCTCATTACCGTACCCCATCTATCTCCCATACCGGTTTCTCTCTGTAGACAACTCGTTCCTGAGGAATATTCTTCTGTTCGGTCTTTCTACTCTTTCTTTTGAGTGCTTGAGATGAATCTTTCTTCTCTCCTCTCTTCTTGCTTTTCTTCTTTGGTTGAACAGGGGAATTGGCCACAGGAGAGAGAAGGAGAAGAGTCCTTTCATTCGGAGTCTTTCCTTTCTTCGGAGTAAC
>LS494107.1:876664-1055718 GCA_900490845.1 Pristionchus japonicus | reverse complement strand
GAATTGGAGTTGGATCAGTTGAATAGATTGATGAAGAAGAAGAAGGAATAGGACGATCACTCTTCTTTGTGACTGAGAGAGGAAGAGATTCAGCATTTGGATGATCACGATTGGTTGTCACATATCGACGTGCCATCGATCCATCCGTTACAGTAGTCAATTGATCTCTTGAATCATCAGGGAGAGGAGGAGGGAAAGAAGGTACGGTAGATAGTTTGGATCGATCAGTCTTCTTCCTTCTAACTGGTGGAATATACTTCCGATCTGCTCCTCCGAATACATTTGTGATCTTGAGTTTGCGAGGAGTTCGAGGTTTTGATTTCGGATCTTTCGCTTCGAATTCAAATCCGGCTTCATTCTTCTGTAATCAATTGAGTTGATCTTTGATCTTTCCTTTCCTCTAACCTTATTTTTCTTCAGAGTCATTCGTCCCACAAACTGTTTGTCACTCTTCGCTCCAATCTCATCGTCCTTCAATCAATCAATCGATAGTTGATAGATACGGTAGATCCCATACCGTATCTCCATCTCCGTAGATCACATTGGGCATACTGTTGATGGATAGAGATGTCGATGACATTGACTCCTTTGCAGTAACCTGTAAAGTGATCTTTGATCCTTGATCCTTGATCCTTCTCTTTTACCATCGGGGGAGATCGTTCCGATTTCTCTGATGGAATATCAGGAATATCATCGAGTGTTTGATCTCCAGGGAAGAATTCTCCCTTCGAATTATAGATTCCCGATGGTTGGTAGAGAGATGAATTATTCCTGGAACGAAATATTACGGTAGGATTACGGTAATCGATCCATACGTAATCGGCTGAGCTCTTTGGGAAAAATCCTGTGGTTTCTCTCTAAGAGGAGTTTGCGATGAAGGATTAATGTCCACTCGAGTATCAGGTGATGGAATAAACTGTTTCGGAGATCGAATCGATGAAGTATGACCATCGATTGGCATCTGATAGGGATACGGTAGAGGTACGGTAGGGCATGGAATGGGGGATCTTTTCTTGTTGTACCTTCATATTGACAGATCTGATAGGTGATCCAGTCTTAGATCTTGGAGTGTTCTGAAGAGGATGCGTTAGATGAGATGTAGTAACTCATTCAATACCGTTGAGGAAGGAATCGATTGGGGGAGGACTGGAATTGGAATCCGCGGAGACTTGGCCTGGAATGAGTGGGTTACTGTAGGATGAGGGAGTATCGATCAACCTTGTCTGTTGTCTCTTGCATAGTTGCTTCCTTGAGAGGAGACATAGTGTGAGGTACGAGAGAAGGAGAAGAAGGCATAGGAGAGAAGGTCTGAATGAAGTCAGTTCACGATTGGACTACGGTGGACTACCGTATACCTGGGAGATGAGTGATGTGGATGAAGAGACAGGAGAAGGCATTCCTGTCACACTCTTCTCACTTCGATCATCAGACTGGAATCGAGATGTCATCATCACTACTCAATCTCCCATTCAACAAACCGTCCATATTCCAGTGACATTGGACCCCGTCTCAGATTTGAGTGAGATATTGGAGACTGAGGTAGGTAGGGAGATTCCAGTCTGAAGATTATACTGTAATCAGGGAGAGTTACTGTATCCAACCGCCGAGGAAATCGATATATCCGAGACGGAAGATGATAAAGTTATTGATCCATTCTAGAAGGGGAATTGACTAAGGAGCGGTTGGATGATCAAACCTGGGAGGGAGGATAGATCGATCCTGTTTTGGAATTGAGAGAAGAAGAGGAAGCAGAGGTGGCTGAGTTCTGTAGATGATCATTATCGATTGATCTTTGGTCTTTGATCTACCAGTGATCCACCGAGGGAACTGAAATAGGTGAAGGGTTGAACATCTCCAGTCTGAAAAGATCAAAAATCAAATTGAGGGAAGGGGAGGTTATCACCTTAGAGGAAAGAGAAGACTTGGAATCGGATGGTTGGACGCTCTGAACGATAGAGTACTGTAGATGGAGGAAGGGATACGGTGGATAGGGAGAAGAAGATACGGTGGAATCCTTACCATCACATGTGGAGGCGCGTAAACCACTCCCAACGAGAACTGAACGAGTAAATGAATGGAGAAAGAGAGGGAGAAGGAGAGGGAGTGAGAGAGACTATTTGAATAAATAACAAGTTAATTGAATAGTATTGTTGTTTATTCAAATCCTCCTTACATTCTGAGGGAGTGGAGGTCCATTGGTGGGTGGAGGAAAGGGAATAAGAGGAATCTGAAGTAGATTGATCTTTGATCTTTCCATCTAAATGTATTACCGCAGTCTGGAGAGTCTCATTATCGATTGGTTCATAGCTGGATTGAACTGTCTTCGTATCTTTGTTACTATCCATATTCGCATTATTCTCAACCATATTTAGAGCGGCCAGTAAATTGTTGTGATCCAACTGAGATCTAGATTTTCGATGGGATACAGTAAGGCTACAGTAACCTCGTGATTCTGTCTGAGAGCCTCCTCGTCAAGTTCCTGAAGACACGCAATCGATATCAAACTGGACGATGTACCGTATACCTTATCCGAGTTATACGGTGTCTCGGGAGTTCGATCCGTGATGCAATCTGATTCCTCCTCCTCGAATAACTAAAACGAGGTTTGAATTGAGAAGAATTCTTTACCTTTTTCGCTTCAGATCTCACAACTTTTCTATTATCAGGAAGAAGATTATGGACTTCATTCTCAATTCGATCTCTCTCGTCTAATTTGATCTCTGAAATGGCTCCAATAGGAACGACAAAGTGGAGAAGGACTTTACCTTTCTTCGACTTTCGACTCTTCTTATTTCTCTTTCCACTTCTTCTTCCACTCTTCTTCTTCCCATTCTCCATTCGACTGATCGTTGTGAATGAAGACACGCGAAATGAGAGGGTGAAATGAATCTCTCACGTCGCGCACCAATTTAAATTTCAGACAATGAGTTGTTGTTGAGATGTTCGTATTCAAAGTAAGCGGCTATCTATTCGACCGTATCGCCAGTTTCTATAGATCTCTTTCAACGTAGAGAATGTTGGTGAAGTAAAGCTGATGAAAAGCGAGATCAGTGATAGGATTGGCGTGTTGCATTTATGAACGTGCAAAGTTGCTGAGTTCAAGAATACTTTATCGTGTTTTTCAACACATGGGAAGGGCAAACAACCGGTGAGACACAGGGAAGGAACACTTGTTATTCATCATACTCTTCGTTCATTGCAACGGATAGCTTCATGTATCTGTGAGAACTTCCCGAGGCGATCTGAAAGATTCTTTTTCAATTGAACTTTTCTTACAATCACTTGCTCTGACTAACACTGAACGTGAATTACCTTGAAGAACAACAACAAAAATGCAAATCACATGCGAACTCACAATCTCCAATTCGGAATTCATTGCATTCGGCATTGTGGAGTCGAAAGTGAAGTGCCGTGGATGATTATTGAATGGACCATGATTGTATTGATCAGGCAACGATTCGTCAGGAATCGTCACTTTGAGGATACGGGAGAATGTTGATGAGAGGAATAACTGAAATCAGAGAATGTTTTCTTTCCCGTATCTCGTTCATACCTTGAGTACTGTGTCTATATCGAGAGGTGTTAGATTGTCCAGTTCTAGGAAGTTGAGGTCGAGATCTCTGGAAAGGTTTATTCGAATCTGGCTGCGGAACGGAAATATCTAATAGAAACTTACGAGCATGCACTCTGCTGCAGTCGAATAAGGTGGTCCATAGTCAACAACTCGTTCCACCCTCTGAACTTCTGAAATGAACAAAAAGTGTGAGTGATGATGAGTTGGTCTCACTTCGCAGTATTCCACTTCGAGGGAAGGTACTTTTCCAGCCAAGGAAATGATGAAATCAGCAGCTAGATTGAACGAATCTCCCTTGAGGGACATAATGGCATAAGTGAGATGAGATAGCTCACGATCATTATTAATACGCGATCCAATCAAATCGGATAACTTCGAGCTGAACCCAATCGAATTGACTCTCATTCTTCCATTCTGCGCTCACCCAATTTCCATGCTCTCAAATTTGCTGATAGCAATGCGAAACTCGTCGAATCTGGCTGATCTCATTGCATGGCACAGTCCATTCACGTTGACGCCGGTCAACGGCTAGATGATCAAAGATCAACTGGAATAAAGTGAGGATCTACTCACCATATCCACGTTGAATCCATCGAAGATAGCTAGCGAGAATCCATCACAGACGGAATCCCAGAACTCATCGTCGATTTCTCTTGTGAGTGATACATGATACTGCAATGGGTTTCGTGAAATTCATGAAAGCTGAAACGACAAACCTTGTTACTCTTTTCAATAATCCATCCATTCCGTGTGAAAGATGAGATTGTGAAGCCTGAATGAATTCATTAGAAGGAACAAGAGCTCGATGCTCCCCTGTGGTGATTGTGGTGCATTCTCATAGAACACTCCTTCTTATTCCTCGCCTCACTTTTCATTCAACGCGGTCTTTTCTGGGACCAAAATCGAAGTTCCGTGTATTTTTCTCACCATTGGGAGTCACCTTCGTAGGTTCATTACAGCCTCCGATGATTGAGAAATTCATATTTGCATGTTCTACTCCCTGGAAAAGGACTTTCATTTCAAATATTGATTCTGTTCGCTTACAACTTTCAAATCACACTGCTCTATTTGCTTGGGCAGGCTGTAGAACCTCTCATCAACGTGGAATCTCAATGTTTTGCATGTCCTCCTGAAAGGTTCTATATTTCAGTGATAGCCAGAACCGGCTATTGGAAAGATTCATAATGCATGGCTCTTTAACTTGGAATCACACCATTCACGAGGAACTGCTAAAGTTTCCGAGACTAACCTCAGTCTTTCGATATCCCGTGAACTCAAATAGGAGCAAACGAAGGGCATTACTTGCAGGGGAATGAATCGATCGGGAGACGTATCTTCTTCAGTCATTCTTCTAGAGAAAATACTTTCTTAGATTCCAAAGGAAATGGGAACAGATGTGAAGTAAGCGAGAAAAAAGCAGAAATCTATGATTGGCAGTGAGCAAATGAAGTAACATAAATAAAAAGAGAGGCTAGGAGTTCAAAGCAGTGTTGCCTTGGGACAGATTCGTGACTCACCAAGTTCTTCTCTCTGTCTCAAATTCAATCAAACTTTTTATGTTTTGAAATAATATATTTATCATTATAATTTCGAAATAAACAATTAAATGCGGGGACCTTGTCTTCTGTAGTGGCGTAGATCAATTGGGGGAATTCATAGAGTAACTCGATCAATTTGATTATGGATAGTCATTGCTTATTACTGTTATTATTATTGTTAGTAAATCACTCAGTTAGCATCACAATCACAGCACTAAGTAGAGATTCGTGGCAAATACTATATTATTAATTATTATTAATTGGTTAGATTCCAAATAAAATTTTTTATTTATTAGGTGAGTAATAATCGTTGATCAATTTCTTCGTCAGGATTGGTACGGCTAGATCAGCTTCCCATCTGTAGATTATCGATTAGAGAAGAAGAGAGAGGCTAATGGCTTACCGAAGGGCTCCTTTGTGAAGAGATAATTGTTCATTGACGGAAGGGAATTGGAAGGGATCTTCAACGAAGAGACCTCTGGAAGAAATGATCTTTGATCTTTAGCCTCTCATCTCTCCTCGAACCTTCCTAGGAAGAGATCCACGGCATCTTCCAAGAAGGGAGTCGACATATTCACTAGGAAGTCAATTGTCTGAATAAAGTGATGTTACATCAGCATTATCATCAGAAAAGACGGACCTTCTGGGACATCAGCCCAATCTTGGAATCGATCACCAGTGCTTGAGCCTTGATCATGTTCAGGTAGCCTTTCACCTGAAATTAGATTCAGATTTAAATAATTAATTTTTTAATGTAACCTTATTATTCCTCATTTGCATGGTAAGTATGAAGTCAGTGTCAACTGTGATTCGGAGGATCGAACCTAAAAATAGTTTCATAGTTACGTTGTCGTTTCAGCTGTAATGTGAACTTCAAGTAGCAGATGATGTTGAGGATTGAATCGTTTAACACACCTTTGATTCCAGGCAGAGGCGGGTCGGGAAAGACCTCCAACGTAGCGTTCATGTACACGAGAGATCGACCCGATTCGAGAAGAACGACAGGAGGCGAGAGAGTCGAGGCCTGGATTATCGATTGAATCCATCGATCAGATAGGCCACTCTTACCTGCACTTTCAATGTCCTGTTAGGAAGGGCTTCCTGCAGTTCAGGCAGTACCGTACCCACGCAGAGTACCTCGCAGCTGGTCCTGAGGGGAAGAATAATTACGGTGGATAAGAATGTATCGATCCTATTCTAACTATCCGAGCAACTGTATCAAGAATAGGCGGAGTAAGAGACCAACCTCAAGAAAGGACTCTGAATGGTCGTCTTGAGATGACCAGCAAAGTGAGCAGCAGCGACCACTGATTGGACAGTGTGCTCATCCACTACCATGTCGATCATTCTCGTCGATGAGGGAAGAGCTTCTGAAGAAGATACGATAAAAGAATACTGAAGTTGAGACGAACCCAGATCGATATCGGTAATATTCGCAGCGTCGCTTGACTGGACGAACTCGTTCTCCCACAGTAGATCGGATCTCATGTGAGCATCGAGACCGAGAGGAGACATGTCGATGCGGTTGAGGGATTGAACGAGAAGAACCTGCAGAGAATGCTTCAAATTATGCTGATGTCATCGTGATTTTAAGAAAAAAATCAGCGAAAACCAATGACAAACTCACCTCTGGTTTCCTGCTAATCGTCAGATTCATGGGGAAATTCCTCAGCTGGGCCTGCACCCATGGAAGCCATTGCTGACGCATCATCACGCAGTATTGCTGAAGAGATTCATTCAAGGGGCTTCAGAATATTCCGAAAACCAAAGACCTCTAGGACCAGAACCGTGAAATGCGGATTATTTCGAAAATCGTTCACTTACATGCTCGATCTTCTTCCGGATGGTTCTCGTGATCGCGTTTCTGAACCAGTGAAGGAGATCTGCGGCTACGGAACCCTGAACACCACAGATGTTAAACCAGACAGGATAATGCGCTTGCGAAAGGAGACTTCAGTGATGTAACGATGAGCATGCGATCGAGAACTTAGAGCGAAGTAAATGAAGCGAACCTTCAACTGCACTCTCAAATCCCTAATCAACGCGACGCAATCCACCATCTCCATCTCATTGTTCTCGTCGAACTGGAAGTGATCTTTGATCTCTGATCTCTCTAGAAAGGTTTACCGTCAACCCAATCTCCGAGATCAACCCAGTCATCTGTGTCTGTATCTGACCAGCGACCGGGATTCGAACGAGTTTGAAGAGGGAGGAATCGACCAGCCATTCAGCGGTGATCTACAATAATTGATTAGCCAATGCAACTGAATCATTCATCACCTGAGCAAAGCCAGATAGCGTGTTCATGTACAGTTTTCGTTCTGATGAGGAGCGAATTCTGAAGGGTTCATTGATTTGGAGAATGAGAAGAAATCAAACCTGATGAGAGGAGGAACGAATCGGTCGATGGTCGAGTTGTACACCATGATAGAGCCGGAAGCCCATGAGGAACGGAAGGATTGCTGAATGTTTCAAAATGATTGCTGCTAAAGCCTGGCGAACATCAACCCTATCAGTATTTTCAAAATTGTGGAGAGTTCTTCACCTTTAGATCGGGCAATTTCCTCTTGGGCATACTCTGCTGCAGCCATTGTCGAGTGAAGTTGGCCGCCTCGTGCATGCCTACCTCGTTGATACGAACGATGACGGAGGAAGCATCCTGCGAGATGAAAAGGGATGAATATTCGTCGAATCTTAGTCCAGATTTTGACACTGTTACACAAAACTGTCACACAAGGCATACAAAGCTGTTGAGTGTAACACAAATATGGGAACTTTTCAAAACGGATTTGGGATCCCTAGAGGGATACTCATCGACCTGTCATAAAGAATTCCGGGGATTGAGCGGCCTACTTTTGCGGTTTCCTTGTAAAGTTAAAACAAAGGACAGTAGCTTTGAACAGAACATATGCAAAAAAATACCAGAAATGCTGAACACCGTTCACGTTGAGGAATTGAAGGAACAAACCTGCAGCAGCACAGCAGCGACCAAACCGAGGAGTGCACTCCTGCTGACCATCTCCCTTCTTCTCTTCGTCTTCCTTCTAACTCCTTCGACTAAACAATCTCTGGGTGGAGTCAGATTGAGAGAGGAGATGCGTGTGAAATGGATACGATTGTTTCAAGAGGGGCGGCCGATGGTTTCAGAAGGGAGAAGAGAGGGAAGGTCAAAGGGGATAAAGGGGACTTCGCCCCCCTTCGTCCACTCAAGGAGAAGAGAAAAGGTAGGCAAAGACGAGACAAAACGATGAGATAATGAAGAGAGAGAGGAGACTAGAGAAGTGGAAGGGTCACTCCTTCATCCCGAGTAGACTGTTGAGAGACAAAAGGAGGCTCATGGGGTGGAAACAATTCCCTTTCTGAGGGATGGGCGAGATGATTTCTGAGACTTTGTGTGTTGAAGGGAGAAGAAAAGGGAGTAATTCGGGGATCGGCGTGCATTGAGAAGAATATTTGAAGTGGAAGGGCGAGGAGATACACGGGAGGAGATAAACGTTCCCTCAAGGAGCCAAGGAGCTCTCTGACTAATAGAAGGGATCGACGATTGGAGGGAATGGAATTGACGAGTCTATTCAGGGAAATCGGAGAAGATCTTTAGTAACACATCATGGACACAAATCAGACAATATGGGAATGGGTTGAGGATCAATGATACATTTCAGAAAATCCTCAAGGCCTTCAGGGTGCAGAGATTCGGAAAGGAACGGATCATCATGAAAGATGACGAAGATAGCAACAAACAAATATGCTTCAGAATATTTGTGAAAGCAGATGACGAAGAGAAATCGATGAAAAAGAGCACTATCGACAAAATCGTACATACTTCTTCGAGAGAAATTGATAGAGCGATAGAAGGAGTCGATTGATCAGTCGATGGAATGAGAAGGACTAAGCCTCTTTGTGTGCTTCTGAATCCGAGATTGTTCCTTATGATCACTCAATCGATCTCTCCATTTCACATACTCTCTCATTCTCTCTGATTGTCTCCGCTCTCTCAATCTTGCACACTCTGTCGTCCACCTCCACAGTTTGTTCAAGAAACTCGCCTTTTCCCTCAGGGGGAATTGCCCTTTCGTGTACCCACGTAAAATATATCTATGAGAGACGAGAGAGTGGGGATATGGAGAGAGGGAAGACGGAGAGAGGAATGAGATCGGAATCTGAATGGAAGAGAAGATGCAAGACGATGAATGAAGATCGGAGTACAATAGGAAAAGAAGAACTGCTGAAGATCACCATCGGAATAGGAAAAGAGATTTCAGAAAAAACTTCAGAGATCAGAAACAAAGAGACAACATGGAGATGCAGAAGCTTCGATGAATAAATTTCAAGGCAAATATCGAGCAAAATGCTCGAACACATGAAGCATCTCTAGTGTGGAAGAACTACTCATCGGGGATCGTGAAGAAGGAGGAGAAATTTCATGATTTCTCCTCGGAGCATGCTAGAAACTCCGCTTAACTTCACAGAAATAGCATGCAAGATTAGCGAAAGCGCAATGACAAATAATTGGCACTTTCTTCCCCGGAAGGTTTGAGTTTTTTTCAAGAAATAATATTTTTTTTTCAAGAAATGAGAGAACTCGGGGTTGGTGGTCTTTTGGGAGAAATACCAAATGCTACATGAAGATGAAGGCAATCAAATAAAGTAAGGGGGATGGACTAATGAATCGTCTTCATCAGACGAGACCATCCATCTCCAGTGTTCCACTCCAATTGACCTCTTCTTCTCTTCTTGCCGTCCCTTCCTTCTGTTTCCATCCCTTTCTCTTCTCACATTCCGCCCTGTTTTCATCCGAAACCCGATCCGGCACTTGAGAAGTCGATTGGAAGAGGGCAAGTAGGTCAAATTGTGATCGATAATCGAGATTACCAGTAGCTTTTCTCCATTTTGGAGATGTTCGTGCATTCAGGAATGTCACCGTGATCAAGCATCAAAATTCTGTGCTGTTTCTAGTTTTGTCTATTTCCTATAGCGATTGCTGAACAAAGTATTCGAATGATGTGTTCACTCATAATACTGATCTTGTCAATACAGAAGGAGTATTTATCATCAGAAATGGATGAATTGGCGATCATCCAAATGCAAGGGGCGCCTAGATACAGAATACTCATAGAGAAGGATTGGGGAAGTGTATACAGGAATGGAAGGAGGAGAGGAAGGGTGGAATCGGCTTATGGGTGAGTTGAAGGGGGAAGGGGGAGAGGGCACGTGATACTCAGGCAAGGGATCATCAGCTACGCAGCCAATCTAGTAAGCGAGGATGATGTAGCAGGCATGGATGATGCCAGGGATGTATCCGAGGATCGTGAGAAGAATGTTGATGGCCAGATGATAGGTGCAGCCCTTCTCGAGGAATACTCCGACGGGCTGGAATGGAGAGGGATTAGGGAAATACGAATCATGGGTTCGTTGATCAGGCTGTCATTGTAAATAATCTTCCACTACTTTGCGCGTGAACTTTTACTGATCTGATCAGTAGATAGAGAGAGGGGTATCTTTGAATGAAGAGGCTTTAGAACAACTGTTCTCGAACAACACAGCTACTGCTATGAAAAAAACATGATTTCCTCCCGTTTTCTCTCATGAATCACTCTAGAAAGAAAGAATTCCTCACCGGAAGGAGGAGAGCGCAGAGGAACTTGGGGATATCGGTGCAGGTGAGAGCCATTCTTGACGAGTTCTGAATTGAATTATTGATTGATTATTCCGCCACTTTCATGGACAAGACAAATCGAGCGATAAATGGATGTCTATGATTGGAGGAAAATTATGGTCCACAAGTGTGGAAACGAAGGAACAAAGGTGATCAAACGAATGAGGGAACGAATCAATCAAAAGGGAGGAATCAAAGAAATCAATGATGACACTTCCACAGCAAGAACTGGAATAGGCATTATCGAGAGTAAGGAAAACAAAATCAGCAAGAACTTCGACCCATCTATGAGAGTTCTTTGAAGAGTGATTGGTTGCCTCCTCTCTCGCACAACTCGATTTCTTACGCCCATCGCTCGAGAGTAATGAGAAGAAAGGTCACAGGAAGCTACAAGAGGGAGAAGGGAACCAGTAAGCTTAACTAGAGATCAAGGGGGAGAAGGTGGAGAAAAGATGAGTAAGTGTCAACACAGAAAGGGAAGTCAACACATGTTGGGAGTAGACTCGTGAGAAGGAGAAAGAAGACCATCCATCAGAGGGGTCGAGGGCATTGGAAGAGGAGATAGAGGAGGGAGGAGGGAGAGGACTAAAGAGGGATACAACGGAGACAAATCATCCCAGGGATCGATGGCAGATGGGATAGAGAAGGAGGGAAGAAGGAGAGGTTTATGCAGGAGCAATGTACTCAGGGATTCTGCAGGTGGCTAGATAAGGAGAGGACTACGTAGAGATAGAAGGAGAGGAAGGAGATACTACAATCCATCAGGGGAATCGATGGCAGATTGGATTGAGGGGGACTAACTGGGAGGGGAGGGGGGGGAGGAGGGGGATACCACGGGACAGCCCCCTCTGCCGCCTCGTAAATATCAGTTATGGCATCGGAGAGGGGAGGGAATAATGGACATTGATCGGGATTGGAGTGAATTCACACTGCAGTAGGAGTGACGAGGGAACAGGAAAGGGGAATCCTCCCTACTGTTGTTCACTCCCTTTTACTCCTCCTACTCTGCCATCATATCTGCCCCCTCCTCTCACTCTCTTCATTCCACCCACTCTCTAACCCTTCCTGCCAGTCTGGACTCTCTCGGGATGTCCTCTTTCTCTAGGAAGGGGCATCCCCCTCGTGAGTTAGCGTGGCGAAATGGGAGGAGGTAAACAATAACAGCAAAACATGCGTGTTCACTGTTTTGGTTGATTGGACCCTGGACCCAATGAGAATGAGGGCTCTTTGCTGTAAGTGGACACTGCCATTCCCAGAACACTCAGACAGAGTGAATTTCATCTCCCAAATGGGGAGGAAATTAGGAGAAGGGAGAAGGGCGATTGTTTACTGCGGTTAGCGAGGTCTCATGAGGGATGGACGGGTCACTCTCCCAAAATGGAATGGTCTTTTGCCAGTTAGAAGGCAAGAGAGGAGGAGAAGGAGTAGAAGGAAGAGTGAGTATCATCCACTATTGAAAGATGCTCTTCTAACGGGAGGAAGGGAGTAGGAGTGCTTTGACTAGTGTGAATACAGTTGGCATTTCCGATCTCGGATAGACGATGTCTCATGCAATTAAGTGTGTCCCGCGATGGTATGCAAAAATAGAACGAGTAAGGGGAGAAATAAGAGAGAAATGCACCGTACTGTTATTGCATCAGCACTAGGCAACAGCAACATTTCGGCTGCTGGGGAAGACAAGACTGACAAGATACCCTCTAAATGGAGAGGAGGAGTTTCGAAAGAGAGATCATGGGGGATTGACTCGTGAGGGACTCCATCCATTGCTATGGAGATGAGGGAATTGGAGGGATCAGAGGAACAACTTCTCTATTCGTGGAATGATACGAGATGAAGAGATCAGTGCTGGGTCAATCGTTGTCAGGGGAGATTTGGTGCTGCGGAGGAAGTAACAAGGGATCACTAGATCGGTAGAGACAACGAGTTGTTTCTATGAACTGTTGTTGGCCCGAGGCTAACGAAACCAACGAGCCTACATACATTTCTACAACCGCTATCCTCGAGAGCTCGCAAATCGATTACGTATCGAATACGATACCGATGGATCTCGAATGAAGAGCAAAAGAAAGCGTTTTCACCATAGTGAAAGCATGCAAGTTGCAAGGAAGAGCGAATCATACTTCGAAGCTGTAAATCCAATCGGAAGTGTGAAAGTCGTTCACTGCTTTCGACACTTCAAAGAGTGGAAAGAACAAGATCGAAAGTTCCCCCAACCAGTACACAAATGAGAAGAAGTCAAACAGAAGGGAGAAGAGGGTTCACAACCAGAGTGAGAGTGTCCATGTCGTGCCATCTCTCTCCATTCGAGGGGCGGAGTCTAAGGGGCGGAGCTTATGACTCAGCCAAATAGTAGTTTTTGAATGGAGTAAATGGGCTGTGAGAAGCAGAGTGACTCATAGGAAATGCAAAGACTGATGAATGTAATGGCAAATTGTGAAATGCGATTGACGCGAGAAGGGAGAGATGGAGTCTTACCCAATGAGAGAGAAAGAGAGAGAGAGAGAGAAGGGAGAGGAGAGTGGAAGAGATCTCTTCTAGCAGTCTTATCTACGTAGAGGAACTATGTTTGGGCAGGAAAATCGAGTTAAGAAAGGATTTGGTCATGTTCAATACAATGAAGAGTGAAGAGAGAATGCATTCATCGATCAGCAGCAATCTACCTTGTTTTCACAAAGGTTTCAATTATCCACCTTGCCAAAACGCGGAAGTCTCTTCCATTTCCTCTGGCCAAACTCTAGTCTTCCAACCATCTGCTACTTTTGTTTGCGTAAAGATAACGAATTCCGATGTGAATTCCCGGTACCACAGCACTCGAAATGAGAAGAGAATCAGAAGGCTGTCACAACCTAACTATCTAGATAGAATGGTAGTGCTTCTGCTGAATTGGATGGGGTGGGATAGGTAGTACAGGATAGAATGAGAATGGGATGATTCCCATTTGAGAACCCCATCGTTAGAGCATTCATGCATTCTGGATGGGATTGAAGAGGAGTGCTAGTCGTTAGAGGGATAAAAAGAATGGATAAATTAAAGAAGAGATGAGATGATATCATTACAACGGTAGCAAAGTTGACTGTCAAACCGTTCGTCTCAGCTCCATTTTATCTTCGAATTTCTATTTGTTTTCACTTCTTCTCTTCATTCTTTCCTTTCTTCTGACTCACATCTTGCATAACTCGTGTATGAGTGAGTGAACGGAAGGGAATTCAGAAGGAGAATCCATTCCGAAGATGAGTCATCTCATGCAAATGATGTTCACACTCAGAAAGGGAGATTCACTCTTGTTGGTTTAGCACACCCGCTCTCCACCTCTTCTTCAAAGCCCTTGAGTGAAATAACATTGAAAAACGAGCGGAGGTTCTCCTTCTTCAGAGTTCTGAACTTTCGCCAATCCTCCCGGTAGTGGCTATCAAAAATTGTCCCAGGACACCAGGGGTCCATCAGGAGGGTGGGACCACCAGGGGGGAGGACGGCCGGCCGTTAATCGGCTCCTGAGAAATTATCAGGGATGGACGAAGCCATCAGTGCACCAAATCAACAGGTGATATTTACACTTGGACCAACGCTGAACCAGAAGGGAAGGTTCTCGTAGGGAGAGCGCGTGCTAGACACGCCGGGTATGAGACAGGCGGGAGAGGCGAGGGAGGGAGAGCATAAGTTCGCGCGCATGCAAATTTGGCCACAAATTTCTAGTTTACGCCCAAGTTCTCATTCAAATAACCAACTTTCTAATTTTCTCGTTCTGGCATTGATCCATCTAACGATTCTCAAAGACCGAATCGACATCCAATGCCATTCAGTCCATCTTTCCCATGGAATCTGCTTCTCGACATAATAATATATTTTATCTCTTCTATACGCGTTTGGAGAAGCGTCATAAAGGGGAATTGTATGCACAATGGAATGGAATGGAAAGGGGGATTGAATGGGTGCAGCTAGAATATCGATTTTGATGGGATTACGATAACAACCAACTATCGATCGGTCAATGGAATGTGAAATATCGATTAATTCAATCATACCGAGTTCTCTATTTGAATTTCTCTATACGGGACGGATACACATAACAGGCGGGAAGAGGGAAAGGAAGTACAAAAGTGAAACAACCATTTTGGATACTTTGATAGATACAAAAGACGGCGAAAACGAAGCACTTTTCTAGATCTCAGTGTGTGATTCGAATGGACTGGATACTGTAGTCAGGGGAAGATCTACAGTACTCCCTAATGTCACAAATAAGATGGAATTATGGGCGCAATTAAAGACTAGAAATGAGGAGAAGACTGAGACAACAAGTCAGAAAGTAAAGGACGAATTAACTTCTCAATGGAGAGAAACAAAGACGACTTGTGTGGTATAACATACAACTACGGGTGGTCGATCAGGCAGGGATTAGATATCGTACTTCTATTCGATCGATACTAAAGGGGGCGGGGCTTAGTCCTTCTTCTGTCTAGTGGTGGTCATTCTGTAGATGATCGAATCCTTTCCGGGGTCGAGATTCCAGAGACCAACGGCGATGTAGAGAATGGCCAGGGCGAGAATGATCACCAGACCTGAGATGAGGATGGATTATTGATTGATTAGTTGGTTTGGAGTGAGAGACGCCCACATGAAACATCGGCATTTTCCCATCCCCTGATGAAACGACATTTAGAAAAAGAAAATTATCTATTTTCGGCGCATTCCATATTTCTCCGAAATGGCTTATCATCAATCATTCCAATGCCCCTCCCCTCCCGCTATTCCTGCTTTAGAAAGTATATAGAATGACGTGTCTCATTGAGGTTCTCATCCAGTAGCTTATTCTCCCCCCCCCCTCCTCCCCTCTCCTTCTCTGTTTCACTAACCGGCAAAGATGGCGAAGATGGCGGGGTAGTCAGTGGAGGAGAAGACGTACACGTTCAGAGACCTCCTCTTCTCAACGATCGGAGGATTGTTCGCCTGCAGAGAGAGAGAGAGAGGTTGAGTTTCACTGTGGTTCGAAAGGTAACCGAAATGAATTATTTTAACGGCGCAATAAAAGTAATGCAGAACTAGGATGCGCCGAGTTTCAATGTGGCTATAGATTCGGTAGGCTCTCCAAATGAGTGATAGAAACAAGATTTCTGATCCAAAGGAATCATGATCATCGTGTGGTTGGTTCACAACCTGTTGAATTTCAGTTTCGCTCGTTACATGCTTGATCGCTCAAGAAAGAAAGGAAGTAGGTAACTAACAGTCTCTCTCTTGCTCCTCTTGTGTTCCTGCTCGTCCCATTGCACCAACTGGACGACGACTGAATCCTCTCCATACACTCCACGAGTGGCCGACGAGAGCTGCAATGAAGGACAATTTAACTGGGTTGCAACACGATAACGCACTACACTCGTTATCGTGTTGCAACCCAGTTAAATTATGTCGCCGAGAGAACAAATGCCAAATCAGAAACAAGTAACATTCGTGTGTCAGCCAGTCATCTAGTAACCCCGAACTGGTCTAGTCCAATAAATTTTTCTCTACAAGCCCAAAAACAAATAACTACCAAAATCAGATACCAATACCATTCTCGTTACAAAGACTCATCTAATATCACCCGGTCTGATTAGATTTGATAGTCCTTCGAAAATCGGGCAACAAAAATGCCATTCTACTCCTTTCCCCCAGCCCCCCCCCCCTCCCCTCCTCCTCACCTGCTGCAGCACATACTGCACATCTGCGGCAGGGACGGAGCCAGACAGCTGCACGCGGAAGACTGCGGGGCCGGAACGCTGCAGGGGCATTATTTATTCATTTGCTCATGCAACACCAATCCAGCTTCTTTCTGTTTAAAGGTACCTTTAATGAAAAATCGAGCATGTTCCCTTTCCGATTCACCAATTCCCATATACCCTCTCCTTCCTTCCCATTTCACTCACAGCAGCGAGCTTCTCAGCCTGATCCTGGATGGCCTTCGCCAGTTTGAGTCCGTTCACGAGAGCCTCCGACGATTCGCCCTTCGACTTCAGCTTAGAGCTGTCGATCTGAAGTTTCAAATGAAAATATTATCAATTGTTGAGAACAGTTCCTGGGAATGAACAGGGAAGTTAGGCAGCTTGAAGTTAGAGTGAGAATGGGCATCCTCACCTTCTCCTCCTCAATCGTCTTCTTCAAGGCGGCATCGGATACTCTGATCGTTTTTCCGAATACGCTCACAACCTCGAAGTTAGCGGCGTCGAACTGAGCGCCGATCTCGTCCTGAACGGAAGAGGTGAAAGGGGCACGGTGCATTTATAGATCGATATTCCAGTTGAAATCTCAAGAAACCTTCTTGGTTTCATCTTTCCAGCTGAACGTATATTTTCTCACAACATGGATTGTGTTACAAATCTTCCTTATCATCTTCATTCCACACCTACCTGAACAGTCTTATCCCAGGTAGCGACGGGCGATGCCTTCAGGGGAACCTTCGATCCCTCCACCTCGATCGGTTGAGAGACGCCGTTCACCTGAAGTTATCGATTGATTACCGTACTCCGATCAATACCCCTCCTATCCCTGACTACCGTATTCTACCGTACCTCGACGGTAACGATGGCTCTGGTGGGGGCGAAGAGGGAGGCAGTCACTGGCTGGTCATCCACAGAGGAAAGACCGAGCAGGGCAGAGTTCAGCTGGAAGAGAGATCGGTATTGGATCGATAATCGATCACCGTACCTTATCGAGTCCAACGGAGATGGATCCCGTCTGGATAGAGACGGAGGAGACAGGCTTGAGGAAGGATACGGTAGCGGCCGACGAGAGAACTGCCAGTGAGATCACCAGCAGGGATGAAACCGCCAGTGTCATCTGGATAGGAGAAGGGAGGGTTACGGTATTGATTGGAAAGCGGGAGGAGGGAGATAACCCACGAAGGGCCCGTCACTGACGGAGTGATGGCAATGGAAAGGGAGGGAGGGGAGAGAATAAACCACTTTATCGAAGGGGAGGGTTGACCACTGGTTCTAAAGCTGATATTGACGAGAAAACAAAGAAAATGAAAACAACAAGTAATCGATAACAGGAAAATGCTACGTAATCTAGTCGAGATCTCGATACAGTATGCACTTGGTCTCGTCACGAGAGAAGGCAGCACTACCGTATCCCTCGTGACCGAGTATCGATCCGTCGATTGGTCTACCACATGGCTCGTTGGACTCCCGACAGTTGCGAGTGATCGGCGAACTTGCGGAAGAGATGTCTGAATCGGGATTTGCATAATTTCATAATGAATCATCTCCTAGTTGATCATTCCGATGCACGAATAGTTGTCACTTTCACCATTTGGGTCTAAATTTAAATGGAGTAGGAGAAGGCTTGAAACATAAATTCAAGGGATACTACGAGTTAGAAAAGAAAACTGACGCTGTGAATAAATTATAATTAATTAATAAATAGGGAGAGATCCTCACCTGTTGACTCTGTATGGCTTGATCTTTCCTCGCTGTCTGCCAGTGAACATGCACATGTTAAGCACCAGACGGGGATGACTGCAAATAAAAATGTTGTTATCGAGAAATTACTCCCTAATCAATTTTTCCAAGACCGTACCTGTACTTGGGCATATTCATCAATTCCTCAGAAGCTGCATCTCTGATTGCCTGCGGGAGTACGGTATTCCACTTGAGAGCCTTCAGTCGCATTCGCTGCTCACCCGTCTCTTGCACGCACTCACGACGACTGACAAAGGAAATGATGAGCAAGTATAAGGTTCTAATCTGTTTCACATTCGAAATAAGGAGGTAGAATCAGATCACAAAGGATGTTGAAGATAAATGGGCAAGCAAAATAAGAGATATCACTCACTTGACATCTCTCAATTGTCTCCACGTCGCCCAGAACGTCATCCTCTTTCCCTTCTTCCACCACTCTCGCTCCACGTAGAACGGATACTGGTCCAGTCTGTAATAGAATAAAATAGCCTCGAAAAGATTAAAACACCCTAATTTTGACAAATTTAAAGCAAAGAAAAACAATATTGTAATTTTATCAATATTTGAGGTCACTAACTTCAGTTTAGCGATGGCAGCCGCACTGTACTTCTCCTTGTGGGCATAGGCGATCTCCTCGGGGACGATGACGTCATCTTCGAGAGGAGCTGCTGCTTCTGCCACGGGATCCACCAGATCGGCTGCTGGAAAGACCCTTTGTTCAATTGAAAGAGAGGGTTGGAAAAGGAAAGTTCTTATTGAGAATTAAAAACACTCACAGCCTGAGGGGGTTGGCGCGGCAGCCGCAGCTGCTGCAGCTGCATCGGTGGTCGCAGCTCTCGTGCTGCCACCCAGCAGCAGCTTGCTGCAAGCAGCTCGCATGCCGCCCGTGAGAGCACGCAGCATCGATGGTTTAGACCTAGAGGAAGAGAGATTGATTGAAGGAAGGAGTGAAAGGGAGGGAACGAGAGGTAGCAAAGTCCGCAGTCAACGGATCGAGCAACAATGAGAAAATACAATGATAATAGGTAGAAACTTTATTATGCCAGCTAGTCGCTTCTCTAAATTATGGCTATCACGCTATGAACAACTAGAAAAAGTATTAACAAAGCTCCTGCGCAAAACTAGGCATCAATCAGAATGTGCGATTGGGAGAGAAGGACTATTGCAATGGAACAGGGGTGGCAAAGGCACGTATTGGCTTAGATAAAAGTACCGGGTTGAAAGAAGGCCAAGTATCACATCATGGATCAATTGAGAGGGGAAACACATGATACGCGCATTGATTATGTGAAAATGGAAGGCAATACATCACTAAATGACTTAAATGTGGAGTGCGCATGTATGAAACCTATGCTATCCATCGTGGTGCATCTATTGAGAATATAATAGAAAGTACCAAAAGGCAGGAAATAACAATACAAAGCGATTTTTAAAAATGCAAAAAAAGCAGGGTACAGTATTCACGTGAAAAGTTGGAGCGCATCATGAGTCAGTCTTTTCGAGCAATTCATCAAATATTTTCATTGAATCGAGCAAAGTTGCTCAAATTTGTCTAAACCTTTGACGATTATTCGAAGAGTGACCCATAATGTACTTTCTATATAGCAGCAGTTAGAAATAGCCACAACATCGAAGAGAAGCGAGAATCGAACCACGGATTATGGAATAGTCTGACACCAGGTTGGAAAGTGATTCATAAAGTGAACACATTAGAGAAGAATACCCGAGATTAGAATGAAATAAGCAGCAATGTATAATGAGCAATGAGGAAGTGATAACTAGATAAATTGGAGATAAAACAAAATTGTGCAGCTACAGATCCTCACGTCTGGAAGAATGTACTCGAGCCTGCAAATGGTAATCTTCATTTTCGAAATGATTCAAACGTAGATTGATACGGTATACAACCGAAGAATCGACTCACCCATCTTCACAGGCTTCGCTCTATTCACCATAATCTTGATGCATCCCGACAGATCGGCAGAGATGATCACATCCCCGAGGGGAGGAGTGGCTGCAGCTGCTGCATCTGCTGCCCATGCTGCTGCAGATCCACGATAGGAAGCTGCAAGGTGTTGACTCATTTCCGTCCTAACGTTGTTCATTCAGAATTGTTGAAAGTGTATGAATTTCTCAAGTCAAAACGCAATCTGACCCTCATTTGCCCCTCTTCTCTTCGCATTCTCTGCTCTCTGCATCATCGACAAGAAGATGGCTGGTTTGGGAGCGAAGCAGGCCACGCTCACAGGCACCGTATGCGCCCGAACTCTTTCCCACTGAGCGTTACGGTCCTGCAACGACAGATTGGATTACGGTATCCATCAACTTGCTTCCGTACCTTTCTCACACTCAACGACGAGGGTAGATCACTGGTCCTCCAGATGTATACGTATCGATCTTCGCTCCCACACACGATATGCTTCCCGTCGGGAGAGAAGTGAGCTCGGATTTGAGATCGATCGTTCTGAGCTCCCTGAAATAACAGTTGGTTAGAACGCTTAAGAATTCGCTAACGCTCAAGGTCTGAGGATAGTATTTGCATCTCACCTTGAACTTGCAAGTGAGCGCCTTGTCTCGCACATCGTACATTCTGATCCTCGAGTCATTGCTGGTTACGAGTAGTTTGTCTCCATGCACCGCTAATCCTGTGACTTTATGTCCTCGAGCGTTCTTCCCTCGAGTCGATCGGACGTCGACCACGGTGTGGTACTTCAGTTGCTGGATTGATGAGAGAATTGAAGGGAGGGTTTTAGATCCATGTGCGAATCAAATATAACATTCAGATTCGAAAAATTTCTGACAAAAAACCCTCATTGAGTTCTTCCCAATCTTTCATCACATGCTCCCTCGATCAGCTGAGGGATCTCTGTTTTACTTTGATAGAGGTCAATCGAAAAGTGATAACTCACATCAGTGGAGTAGAAGTAGCACTTTCCATTGTACGTGCCGACCACTGCGAATTTGCCACTCTTTGCGAAGGAGAGAGCAGTGATGAACTTGACTCCCACTTCATTCCACACTGCGACCTGGAAGATGGAAGGTTGCAGAAAGACATGAGACCTCGAAATGGAAATTGAGGTCATCAGAAACGTTGCTAGATGGACCAGAAAAAAGAACGATGTACCTTCTTATCCGGGATATGCCACATTCGTAGTTTCCCATCAAGAGATCCAGAGAGGAAGTATCGATCGTCCTGGAATCGATTATTGATTGGAGATACGAATGATTACCGATCACCTTGGGGAGGAACGAGACGCAAGTCACAAAGTCAACGTGTTGGAAGCAGCAGAGACACTCGGATCTGAAGAATACATTCTATTTCAAAATAAACAGCAATAACAACAATAACAACAACAACAACAAACCTGGATAGATGCCACAACTTCACAGTTCGATCCATTCCCGATGAGAGGACGAAGTAGTTCTTTGACCACGAGAGATCGAGAACGTCCGCTGTGTGACCCTGCAAGGAAAATGATTGATTGAAGAATGGGATTCTCGTCTTTGTTCTCAGTTTTGCACCACCTATGAAGAATTGTGGAAGAGGTTGGAAACATTTATCTACCTTGAAGACAGCGAATGGTTTGGTCGCAAAGAGCGAAGATTCTCCCTCCTCACTCGATCCCCCTCCATCTAGAGAATCGCCAGCGTCTGAAAACGCTTCATTGAATTTCTCCTTCCCAACTCCACAACTTTTTAATCAACCAAGCCTTTTCACTCTGTTCCTTCAGCAAGAGCTGTTATCACTAAGATGGCGAAGATGACTTCTTTTTCGAATTCTACTCACCAGAAGATGCAGGCTTGTAGCTACTCGCCAGATCACTCTCGAGATCAGCCATTGTTCGATCGAATCCATCGAAGGATGGAGTGGAAGAAGCTGTGCTTCCTCTCTTCTGCTGATATCTGAATAATTGATTGATCACAGTTCTCTACAGTTAGAGACCCCAAGCTCCGCCCACTTTGAGGGGATAGAGGCACGAGGGAAACCTGCGCATGGGCGGTACTCTGCGAATACTTAACCGATTTGACTATTCTAAAGCGATTCTGTTAGGTATCATCGATCTCCAGAAAGGTCCCAGGGAGCATCATGATCGGACAACTCTGAGGTGTTAAAAATCGAGACTACAGTATCACAAATATCTACGATCAATAACTCACTTCTCCCTCATGTCGTTGAAGTACCGTAGGGCGCTCCTCGCACACCACACTCTGATCATTGTATCGTGTCCCGCGGTAGCCATCAACCTGCAATAAATCGATAATTTTCCACTCGGGACCAAGATCTACCGTACCTCCCGCAGATGGAGAACTTCACGCACCAAACAGCGCCCGTGTGCTCGTTCGTGATCTCCTGCAATCGATCGATAAAATCAGATTACAGTACTTTACCGTACCTGGATGATTCTCAACTCGGCAAAGTCGAATGGGCCCTTCTTCGCGTTTCGTGGTCGAACAATGGAGGCAGTGGAAGTGGAGGCGGCTGATTGGCGACCAGCCATTGAAGCTGAGTCAGCCAGAGACGGCTCGTCCACCTCACTCTGAAGAGATTCAACGTTGTCGATGATTCAGAACCGATCAAGTTATCAGCTGTTTGCCTATTTTGAAGCAGATTCAAATGAAAGAAGTGGAGCAAGAAAGAAAAAAGTGGAAGAGAGCGACGGACCTCACTATCGCTCATCTCTGACTCAGCAGCAGCTTTGGACGAGGCAGAAGAGGTCGCGTGGAGGGCGGAGCGAGCACGGGAGAGAACTCCTCTGAAGGAAGGAGCAGGTTAGTAACTTGCGACTCTCTGCGTAGGGTCCCAAAGATGAAAAGAAGGACTTACCTGAACAATCCACTAGCCATCTCTTTCACTGCAGTTCCAGCATGGGAGAGAGTCGAACCAGCAATCGATGTTGCGTCCGTCTCATCCCCGTCTCCGCTGAAAAGATCAATCGATAAGCTACGGTATCCAATCGATAGTCTTACCGTATCCCTCCATCCGCTCCTCCCATCTGTCCGTGTCCCTTCATGCTCATTCTCCTCTCGACGTCTCGTGTGATCGGATCGTAAGAGGTGTCGGGAGAGTGCTGCAATCGAGGACTGATTTATTTTTCCTACGAAAATAAGTACCTTATCCTCAACAGCCCATTCATCCAGCCTCGATCCGAGTGTTCGATCGTGCAGAGGCAGAGATCGACTCGATCCGACGGTTCCCCCAGGAGGAGAGAGGGGAGAGAGCGTATCTCCTCTCCTTCTTCCTCTCTCGTCATCAGAGTCGTCTCCTATGTCCAGAGGAGGAGTTGAAGCGTGCTCGGGAGATTCTTTCTGCAAATACGTCAGTTTCCGATCTATCGTATCAAAATAATCGACAAAATTTACTAACCACCACACTGAGTGCCTCCTTCTTCCTCGATCTCTCCTCTTTCCTCCTTCCATTCTTCTCCTCCTCCTTCCTTCCCTTTCTCTTATCTCCTCTCGACGATGATACAGTGGAGGATGCAGACGAGGATGGGGAAGAGGAGGAGCAGGAGGGGATGGCTCCGAGTTGGGATGGGCGCTAAAAAAAATCAATGTACGGTGAAGCTCCACTCCTCTGCGTTTCGGCATCGTTTCACATCATGAACTCCGTGCCTCACCCTCTTCTCCAGATCATCCTCCACAACAATGGCTCCTTCTCCAATGACACTCGTTGTTAGCTGTTGAATCACTCGATCTGCCAGACAGTTTCTCTCCTCTTCTTCACCCTCGAAATTGGGTCCAGCCTGTCCTCGAGTGAGTGAGTTCGACTTGCTGGAGGGAGGAGGGAAGGGGCCGGTCTGCAAAGAGTTCACTCTATCACAATCCTCTTATTATCTGTCGTCACTGACAACTCTCTTCTCTCGAGTTTAAAACACACTTCGTTGGCTATTCATCATGAAATTTCGTGGTTTCGGATGCATTTCGAAAATTCAATTCCCCTCACTCACCTTAATACTCTTCGCCAGCGTCAATCCTCTATCTAACGAGTTCGTCTTCGTGTGTCCTCTCCTTCTTTCACTCGACAGTGGTTGCAGTGGATGAACGGAGAGAGGAGGTTTCGTCGATTCTGAAGATGATTCAGTAAGATCAAAGATCAATCTCCTGTAGACTAACCAGATATGGTATTTCCCGACGAATTAGTGCTGCTCTGCAGCTGCATTGACTCCGATGAGGTATTGTGCATGGAAGTCTTCCTCTCCTTCTCTTCCTTCTCCTTCTCATCTTCTCTCGTACTCTTACTCCGTCCTCTCAATCGAGGAGAAGTGCTAGCAGGAGGAGTCTGATGGGAGAATGAAGTGGAGGGAGTATTGTATTCTTCGTAGGATGGGGAGGAATGGGAGGTGGCGAGGAGTGATCGATCGTGGGTTTGTCTGCAATGAATTGGTTCCATAGAAGCTCTCTGCAATCAAGATCTTACACAAAAGTCTCCTCTACATCTCCACTCCTGTCTGCATCATCAACATCTACAGCTCGCTCCTCGGTCTTGCCTGGAATTTCATCATCACTACGTCATCCTTCTCCAATTTTCTCAAGTCATAAAGATTCGCTAGTTGACTGACTCACCATTCATGGCAGCCTTCAATCTCTCAGCCTCAGCGATTCTTGCGAGCACTTCAGCAGCCACAGGATCGGGCAGTCGAATGGAGGCGGGTCGAGGAGGAAGTGGAGGAGGAAGAGAGGGAGGAAGGGAAGATCGAGGAGGAGGAGGCATCGAGGGTGGTGGGGAGGAGGGGGAGGGCGAGAACTGTAAATGGTTAATTAGCATTTATTGATTAACTAATTAGTACCTGTCCATAACTGCTTCCCTTCGTGCTCATTGTATCGGCTGCTCTGACTACAGGACAGGAGTTCCCTCCGAGAAGAGAGTGATGCCATGAATGAAGAGAAGTGGAGTCACTAGCGAGAGAAATCGAGTCAGATGCATCACCTGAAAAACAGGAGATTCAAGAATGAACATAGAAAGGAAGAAATTATTACAATTAGTGGGAGTTCTTCCCCTCGTCGTGTGACCGAATTCATCCCTCAATCTCCTTCGTAGATTAGCCAATCTCTCTTGGCGAGCACTCATTGTGAGATCCTGTAATTTGTCAATTATTTTTGTTTTTGTTATTCGAAACAAATCTTTTTTAAATAATTGAAGAATGATGACTCACAACAGGAGCAGCTCCAGCCGATGGAGTGACTATCCCGATGGTCTCTGGTCTTCGAGGGGAGATCGGAGGGGGAGGAGGAGGCATGGAGGGAGTGGAACAGTGAGTATCCAGAGGAGGAGGAGGAGGGGCTGGTGATGATGATGACGTCATCGATGAGGGAAGAGAAGAGGGGAGGAGACGACGGGAGGGAGAGGGGAGGTCCAACTGAAGATGAGAAGAGAATCGATGAATGAAAATTAGAGCAAGATTAGATGAATATTCAAGATCTTTTTGAGAAGTTGCACGCAATAAATTGAGCAAGAGATAGAGAGAGAGAGAGAGAGTATCTAGAAGTCAATGATGAAGAACTTTGGACGAAAAAACGCAGCGTTTTTGCTTTCTAGCTTTCCAGAAAGTGGATAAATTAGCAACGTGGCAAGGATAGGAAATTGCGAGACGATGAGTGAATAAAAATTTTAAAATCAATAAATAAAACAACAACAAAAAATAACCTCCGACGGCAATCCTGGTAGGAAATCGAGTGCATCTTCGAATTCGTCTTCCTCCTCTGTACTCATCAACTGCCAATGGAAGAAGATTGATCATGAAGGGAAGGGAGAAGACTGTGACTACTCTCCCAATCGATATTCATTCGAATCGATCGATATTCGATACGATCGAGAATCATTTTGAGAGTAAAGTGCGCGCTTTTGTGTGGAAAGGAACAACGGCGGCCAAAGACCGATAAGAGACGGAGAGAAGGGGAGAGAGTAGAGGAAGATGAGAGAGTGGAGAGAAAATAAGAGGGACGACGAGTTCGGTGGGGCGCAACATTATTTGTGGAACGAAATATTCGAGAGTGAGCAATTCTCATGTGATTCTTTCAAAATGAGGTGATATTTTCATCATAAAAAATATGAGAAGCGGCTTGAACGCTTTTGCAACAAATCAACTCCACAATCCGGGTAGATTCTTTATTCTTCACTTGCTCCTATGGTGTACTACTGAGATGAATGAAACTTCCACTAATAACTGAGAAGCTGCAGCTCAATTATGATATAGGGAGAGGGTGTCTCGCGAATTAAGGCATACAGTAAAGTAGAGGAGGATTGATCATGTGGGGAACCAACAGTAAAAGGCACTACGTTGCTGATATAGGAAGTTACTGGCTAAGGCACGCTAATATAAGAGTACTGGTCATATATGAGTAATAATCTGCAAGTATTTTGGCATATTCTGGTCTAAATGTAAGATCTACATCCGTCTTCACTACAACAGTAGGTGTCATTGCTATCGTTGAGATTGTGTATCTAGTATCTATGATATAATATGGGCATGCACTACAGTATCTACAAGAGAAATGAACATGGAACGAAAGGGGGAATTATCGATCGATCGGGTAGATCAGAGGACGGCTTAGAGCGAATACTTGGCAATCACTGCATCAGCGAACTCGTTCGTTGAGCTGTATCTGAAATTCAGAGAATTGGAGTTTCGGATCTTCGAATCAATAAAATCGATAGTTGATTTACCCTCCGAGATCGCGAGTGCGCACTTTTCCCTCACGAATCACGTCCTCAACGGCCTGGAAGCAATCAATATTTCAGTGACTGGACTCTTTTCACATGACGACTACAATGACGTGTCTTTCCTTCAGTTCAAAGTGCTAATCGATAATCAACTGTACCTTTCTCAGGGCCTTTCCGTGATCGACGAGATGGAGATGCTCGAGCATATTGGCTGCAGAGAGGATCATCGCAGCGGGGTTGGCGATGCCACTGGAATTTGATTTATCTGTTGATTCTTCGTTCGAATCGTTTCGGTCTGTGGACTATTGAAGGGGAGAATGCACGAAAGATAACGAAGTCAAAGAATACTAACCGTCCCATGGCCTGCTGGAAGGAGTGTCTGCTTCCGGGTTCGAAGATGACGAAGTCACGACCGAAGGACTTCCCGGTGACAACTCCTGCGCCTCCGACGAGTCTAGAAAGGGGAAGGTTATTATATAACCATCGATTGCTACCGTTCTTCGACCATACTATGAACAATTTTCTGCAGAAGAATATGCGAAGTGAAGAATAATGAAGAAGTAAGTCGTACCCAGCAGCCAGATTGTCGACGATGTTTCCATAGAGATTGGGCATGACCATGACATCGAATTGTTCGGGAGCATTGACCAGTTGCATGCAAGTGTTGTCGATGATCATCTGGTCGAATTCGATGCGAGGATAGCGCTTGGCGGTCTGCAAAGGAATAACCGTTTTATCTTATCTACTAAAAATCTGCATACTTTTACTTAAAAATGAAAAGAAACTGCTCGTTTTCAATAGCAACTTTGCATTTACGAGCAAAGATACTTCCACGACCAGATTAGAGATAAACATGAATGAATGAGGTAGGAACAAACCTGCTTGCACACTTCGAGGAAGAGTCCGTCTCCCAGCTTCATGATGTTCGCCTTGTGCACGCACGTGACCTGCAGTTCATTTTATCACTGATTCTCCAAATGTAGAATCCGATAATTTTTAACGTGCTCTATCGTCATTGTGATCGGTCATAATATATGCAAGTTCATCCGACTTTTCTTCATACAAACAGCAGTAGCTTATGATTTTTTGCTGAAAACAAGAAGCAAGACTAACCTTCTTTCTTCCATGCTTGGTTGCATAATCGAAGGCGAACTTGGCGATGCGAGCACAGTTGGGTTCAGTGGTGATCTTGAGACACTCGATCACACCTGAAAGAGAGAGGTGAGAAGGGGAGAGATACGTGAAGTTCGCGGCCTTATCACTCAGATGCCGATCATTGTTGAGCAAACAGTGGGAATTGAAGGGTTTCAACGTGTGATCGAGCACCGATTTGGTTCTTATTTGGCTTCTAGCAAGCCTTCATTTCGTCTAGCATTCTAGAGTTGAGCGATAATCAAAGCTATTGAAGGCAGAAGACACACAAGAGCTTGCAAGACGTTCAAACTCCCTCACCAGGAACGAGTTCATGCTCGAGTGAAGAATATTCTCCCTCGGTCTGTTCACGGACAATGACGAAGTCCAGAGGCTTCTTGTGACGGGTCTTGATGCCTTCCATGCTCTGAATCGGATCTGTCATTCAAGATCCAAAGCACGAGAATCATTTTGCACATCACAACAGTGACTTACAAGTTTCAGTACACGCATTCATCTGAAATGCACGATTCAATAGATAGAAAAACGAGAATCATGGAGAAGAGAGGGGCGAACCTTGATATGGACGACGTTGGCGAATAGATCGAGTTGTCTTCTCAACTGCATATTCAGTCCCTGTGCATCGTGATCCGCCTGACGAACGGCCGACTCTTCGATCGCTCCCTGAATTATTGATCATTGCTGGATCAGAAGATGGTCTCATGAAGAATGTTGATAATGAAGGTGGCCTAATAATGAAGAATGATGAAGAAAGAATGAAAATTTTAGATTTAGGGATTTAGGGATTTAGGGATTAGGGTCATACAAGGATTGTTCCGAAAGAGACGAAGCGTTATTTTTTGACCACTCTATCACACGTGAGGGCACTACTATTACACTGAGACTGAACTTCCTAGACTTTTTCGAGAATCAAAATGGAACCTTGAGTGCGACTCCATTGTTCCTCGCAATGGCTGCGATCGCATCTTCGATCGAAGAAGAACGAGAGTAGTGAACCTCCGAGAGGAAAATCTCTGAAAATGGAACGAGATCGATTGGGAACTCGCTCGTAAAACGTGTGAGTCAGGCACAATTTCGTTCCGTTTCGGGTACACAATCAATCCAATTTTGTAAAAACTTCAGTTCGGGAACTTCTTGAACTGCTACTTGGACCCTAATAACTGATTGATCATAAAGATAAGGACTGACCTTCGAACTCGATGGGGATGCCGGTACCCTCAACGATGTCCTTGACACAGTAGATCAGTTCGGGACCCACTCCGTCGCCCGGAATCGACGTCACCTTTGAGAGGAAAGTATTTTACGTGAAGAAGAAGACGTGGAGAGAGTGCCATCAAAACAAGGGCTCTCTCTGGCAACCTAAATGGTCTGGGAGAGAGTACCTTTAGTTTGGTGGCGACCTCGGTCTTGGGTGCAGCTGCGGCCGTTACGAGGGCGCGAGTCGCCAGCTGAGATAAGGTTAGGTTAAGAGAGCCTTAAGCAGCTTAAGAATGCGCTTAAGCTTAGGGCTTTGACCAGAAGAACAACAACCTAATTTATGCAGACAACTACCTGCATAGCAGCGGCCTTCTGAAGAGCCGACGCACCGGCAATCACGTTGCGAGTCAGCATGACTGAAAGAGTTTGATTTGAGAAATAATCGATAATCGATTTATAAAATAATGTAACAAAAATAAAAACGCGAATGGACGCGACGCGCAGCCGCGAGTGAATTACAACTTGGAGGTACGGTGAGAGTCCAGTGGGACAGAGTGGCTACTCGAGATGTTCTTTGCACATTGTACTTTTTTGATACACATATTTATTTACAAGTGGAGCCTCCATAAAGAAAACAGTATTCTTACAAGAACAATTGACTCTTCAAGATGTATCGACTCTCCAAAATAATTCTGACTTTACCCAACTCGTAAATTCACTTTGACACTTTTTTTAGCACTGAAGATTTCATGAGAATGATTAAAATTTTATTAATTTTTATCAACATCGGATAATAATTTCACAATAACGTTGTTCTCTCGGTTTCCATTCCGTAGAGATTCAATGAGATCACAGTTCCAGAGAGTAAGAGATTATTCCTTCAGTTATCCATCAGTTATCACTGCCATAGATAGCAGAGTGGTCCACGACCGGTTCCCCGAAAGAGAAGATCCTGAGTGTTCACTCGCGTGTATTCGTCCATGTCCGTCGTGTAGAAATTATCGTCTGAATAGGATTGATTTTGAATATCAATCCCGAGAAATCCCGAGAATCTTTACCGAGAAATCAAAATCAATGAAATTCATTCAAAAGCTATAAGATTGCAGAATGAAATATGATTCTCTAACATTCCGAAGAAGGAAATGAAAGTGCATTGAAGACGCACGTTCATCATTTGCCCTTTCAATGATCTCGACTTACTTCCTTTCCTTCCCACTCCAACCAAATGCATCAGTGGAAGTTTCGCACCGCACACTCCAGGATGTGATGCTCTCACGCAATATCCAACTGAAGTAAGACGACGCCAACCCTGAATAGAGATCAAAGATCAATCTGGAGAAAGAGAACTAGACCCACTTGGTGAATCCTCGTTGCAACTTCAACGTACTCTGTAGTCAGGTAGGTAGCGCCTGAATATGATTTATAACCTTTCTGTGCCCGAGACGATTGCGATAAAGGAGAGTATTGATCTACCTGTACTTTCCTCCAGAACCGAGAACAGTTCAATGAGTTGTGGGCACACTTGATAGAGCATTGGTCGTTTCTCCATCACGAATAATGGTAATATTCGACCGATCTTGCCTGGAATGAATGTTTTCATATAGATTCTCGCTCATTATTTTGCTAATTGAAACTGGTAATTATTGCAACTTCCTCTTCTTCCCGATTGATAGGGTGCAAGAATGCGTTAATCAATTTCTCTCCCTTTTCTAGGGTCAACATTCCAATCTCTAGCTGATTGGC
Source organism: Pristionchus japonicus (assembly GCA_900490845.1). Taxonomy (NCBI): domain Eukaryota; kingdom Metazoa; phylum Nematoda; class Chromadorea; order Rhabditida; family Neodiplogasteridae; genus Pristionchus; species Pristionchus japonicus. The sequence continues at coordinate 1,024,766 of LS494107.1, read as the reverse complement.
TGATGTCACACGTGATTTCATCAATCGTGCATTCCTGCATGGCACAGTAACAGTGAACAACATTTCATAAGCTAATGGGGTTAGTCACTAATGACTCATACAAAGGATCAAGCCCTTGGGCACCTAATGAGCTTACCGTCTCTTCTGAATCCATTCTCTTCGTGCATCTTCACATCGACGGCATTCGTGTGATAGTAGTGTTTCCTCTTCAGTTGATTGTACGATCGAGTGACCGTCGCAGTGAACATTCGAGGACGAAGAGTTGGTACGAATTCGTTCGTTCTCTGTGAGAAGAATACGTTCCTAATTCGAAAACCGACTACGGTTACGAGAAAAACGATGGAATGCATGATCAAACACAGATTACATCAGACAAACCTCAACATAATCGTGATCGTATTCATAATCACTTCCAGTTGGATCTGCTATTTCACCATATTGAGCCAGAAAATGTCGTTGGCCTGTATCTGAACACAAGACTAGAAAACCATCTGATAAGCAAATTGTTAGACGAATCTGAGGTCGAAATCAGATGGCGAAAAGATGAAATGGATGATATTTTTTGGAGAAGATCGATCACCTGGATCTTGCGTGGAGAGATAGGAGAGATGAATGAAGACTAAGAGATGGGAGAGACTTATCAAACTCATCGATAGAGAGAAGAGACGAAAAGGAGAAAGCGACCATTCACTCAATTGAGAGAATCGAGGGAAAGAGAGTGAAATGAGTAAGAGAAGAGGAGAAAAAGTAGAAGATAAGGGAATATATTGTGAGTATCACCTTGTATAGACAAATCTTGCATGTATTGTTCCAAATACAAGTTCCTATTGAGATGTAAACCTACACTCGTACACCTAACTTTACGACTGTGTAAGTAAAAGGACATGAGGAAGTGATTCGAGAGGAATTGTAACAGAGATTTCGTTTCTGCTAGCAAATTAAAATTATAATCTGAAATTCAGAAGTTCAGAGAGTTCGGAAGTGCATTGACTGTAAATTAGCTCCCCTCGATAGGCTGTCTAGACTGGAACGGAGCTTCCGATCTGAGCCTCAAAATCGGAAGCATCCGATCACTGGGTATAAGAAGGAGAGAGGACGATTTGACAACTTTTTTTATTTTTTTGTTTGATTTGCTTGCATCTTACTTCGTTTCTACCCATTTTAGGGGTTCTTCTCACTTGCTAGCTAGTATAGGCTATAAATATACTATTTCGTAACACGATTGCGTAATCAAAAATAGTGTATTTTCAACTTATCGTTTAGTTGTTATCCTGTTTAGTAGTCACATGCTTGGTCCAGTCTAAATCGACGATATCGAACCTACTCTCATTCATTCCACTCCATTAATCAGTTCCGCGCCCCTCTTGGACTACGGTCTGTGTATTTCACGTGATGGTGCGCGTTCTCTCCTCTCTTGAAGTCTGTTATCCATCAACTCTAGTGATCTCTTCTTCTTCTGTCCATGAGGACACCATCTCAATGTCGTCCTTCTTCCCTCACTTCCTCACTTCTACTCCTCGGAAGCGGTCGTCTTCCACTGATTCAGTCACTCTTGACTCATCAACCATCGATGTTGACAGGTTTGTCGCATGCACGACTCGAGTTCTCTTGTTTTCTATCTCCGAATTCTATTCTATTCTTGCTCCTCCAGTTGACTTCTCGCTTGTGTACTCCTTACTACATTCATTATCACGAGTTTTAACTCTTTTTAATCCTTTTCTGATTCAGAATCAGCCTTATTTCACACGATTCGACCATTCCTGACGAAGAGAAGGAAGACAGCTCTGATCTCTACATGTCTGTCCAGGTATTTCTAATTAACTAAAGCTATAATTAAGTCAACTATTTTTACAATGAATTCGGAAGCATTGCAACTATCAATTCAATTGAAAACTTTATTTCTTGGAATTGATTGTTGATAGATCTCTTGATTTATCCATTCCAGGCGAGTCCAGCGGGTAGTTGCGAAGAGGAGGAGGAGGCATATTTAACTGCATCGAGTATAGTAACGGGATTGAACAAGAGACGGACGGAAAGGCCATTCCACCAGTCGGTATGTAGTCTCATTTCATGGACTATAGTATAGTCTGATAGGGGGGACCGAGATTCGACCTTCTCCTCACGCGGTTCAATCTTGATAGGAGTACGGAGAAAGGAATCTTTTTGATGGTTATCGGTTGCTCTTTTGCAGAAAAGCACGTCTAGTCCGACCTCTCTGTTCCCCGAAGGACCGGCTTGGTTGGATCTCCAGACAGAAATTGTCAGCGATAGAGAACAGAGAGTCACGGTAGGTGAAATTTATCGATTTGTTGTTGTTCAACGTATTAATTAGTGTACGTTACTAATTATTACGATGCAGGGTAAAACAGAGGACGAGGATCTCTTCGATCTCGCTTCTTTCGTTGGTGGAGTAAGGGAGGAATTGAGGTGGAAACAGTCATTGGTTGCTGATGAGAAAATGAGGAATCTTATTGCAGAGGTCAGTGCTCTCAGTTTGTTCATTTTCTCTGTTCTCGCAATCGCTTCTCGCTGACATTATTTGAGGAGATGAAACTACGTTCACTTTTTCGTATTCGTGCACGTACAAGAAAGAGCTTTTGTGCACTTGAAATATGTCGTTCTTTTCCAGTTTGACCCATCGTACAATCCTCTGGAAGGTCCTTCCACGACCACTGATTATTCCGATCTCGTTGTTCGATTGAAGAATGCGCCTGCTAAAACCAGGTTTGTATTTGTTTATACTTTTGGCAGTACAGAAATACTGATGGTTGAAACGGAACTTCCGTCAAGTGGATGAGTATTCTAATTTCAGTGTGGTCATTCCTTCTCCAATTCCGGGAATCGATGCAATGGCCATTGAGAGGACGGTCAAAGTCCCTCCACATGAGGTGAGACACTTCTGATGATAAGTATCCCAATTTTCGAATTGTCAATTGTGCAAACGGTCATGTCCCGTATTTGACTAAGTTTTCGATGCATGAAGAAGTTAATTAATTGGATGAATTCAGATAGCTCTACGAGTTCTCCTCAATGATCATTCAACGAGATATCCCCGTGATCAAGGGACCGAGGATAGTCTCACGAAGTTGATCGATTTCCCCAATATGGTACTATATTCTATCACTCTTCTGTTATCACATTTATCGATCTCTTCAATATGTAGAATCTGATCTTTGCAGCTACTCGTTCCGTCGATGTCATCCAATTCTCCCTCTTGTTCAACGAATCGATCAGTGACTACCGTATCGAACGGGTCGAAGAGCGATCCTCTCCTTGGATCGATAGGAGGTCATATGAGAGTGAAGGACCAGTGGATACTCGACCTCCATCCAACGAGAACGTGAGGGAATTCGAGTGATTGCATCATTCGTAAAACTGGTGTTGCAGTCCACAGAAGATCCTCGAAGGTCAAGGCAATCGATGCGCTGATTGTGGTCGGGTCCTAGAAGGAGAATACGCCAAGAGAATACGGTAAAGCTTGATATTTATCCGGTTTCCAATCAATACGTTGAAGATACTGCGAATACTACGGTGCAGTATTCTGTGTGTGTTGCTCCTTCACTGGAAAAGGAGTCGTCCCTGCGCGGATTCTCTATTCCTGGAACTTCCGGTCAGTATCGATTGATATTCTACCGAGATCTAACTTTACTTTTTCTTGCAGTGACTTTCCTCTATCCGATCGAGCCGCAGTCTTCCTCTCCAAAATCTATAAGAAGCCAGTGATTCGAATGATCGAGGTACGGTATTCGTAGTACTGTATCGAGTGAATAAATCGATTCGCAGGCATCTCCTCTGATGATGGAAAGGATGCGATCTCTCAGGACTGTGAGTGAATACTAACTTTTTGTTGGATGATAATGGATAAAATCGATAATCCGCTTGTAGATCGTAGCTCTTCGTCCTCGATTACGACACGCCTCCACCTATGTGAGATATTGTGCTGTCGCTGCGAAAGTACTGCATAAGGGAACGAGGTGAGAGGAAATATACATCAATTCATCATTTTTGTGAATCAAGTCACCAATCTTCAAATGATAAACATGATATAATTGCAGTCTCCCCGACATGTACGCTAATCTGGAATCTCATCTCATAGACGAGGATGATCTGTTCTCATTCGACGATTTGAAGGAGTACGTTTGTATTCGCTGATATTTACATTGAATAGCCAGAAGGAAAACACGGATTCATTCAAAATTTCAAATGGACGCTTCTGATTGCAAAATATGACCTTTACTCCATCAATGTTTCTTCCTTTGCAGATTGCGTGCGGGAGATCTTCAAGTTCGATTGGAAGGAGCATTCCTCGTTGCGAGAGAACACGTCGAGAAGTGTAGACGGCCAGAGAACGAACTCGTTAGTGTGAGTACTCAAGCTATTCACAATTCAGCCAAAATCCAAATCGTCCATGTTCCGATAGCATGAGTGATCATCCTCTAATCTTATCTTATACCCCTTCTAGGTCTGCAAAGATCGCGCCTTCACTTGCTGGTTGTGCAGTTCCGAATCGGATCTCATCTTCTCCTTCCAATCCGATCGAGCCCAGCGATGTGAGGGATGCGGAAGCTTCGCCCATATGAATTGTTATCGAAAGGTCAGTCTGATCTTACCTCTAATAAAAATTGTCTTGTAATCTGTTGGCACTCTTGTATGATAACCGCTTTCGTATCCCGTTACTCCTATGTACGAAGTTGAAATACAAATTTAGTGCATTATTAATGAATCAGTAAAGTTGCAGGCGCAGAAAGACAATCGTGGATTCGAGCCAGAATGCGCGAAGTGCAAGAGAATGCAGGAGTCCAGGTTAGAATAAAGTATTCATTCAACTAAAATTTATTAGATCATTCCAGAATACGTAGACGTTTCATCTCTACCTACGAGGATTAAATCGTAATTTGAATCTAATAATATTCTCATTTTGATCATGCTCGGTAATCTCTCTTTGCTTTACGCAAACCCTCGTAACTGATCGCAACGATTGTCAGTTTTGTACAGCAGCTTTATCCATTCTAGAGCTTGATCATTATTCCATTCCTAATATCATCTCTGTATCCGATTGTGATCAATTAATTTGTCCGATAATTCCGAGATATCTCCTTTTTCCCGCGTGTTTCAAAGTATCTGCGTGAATCTTACATGTTAGGATGCGTCATTGCAAGCTTGTAGAACGAACCAATCGAATCCCGTGCCTTTCCCATTGAGTTGTGATAAATCTTGCTTACTGTTGTTTGTCTAATCGCGTTTCTTACTTCAAGTGGTTGAGACCCACCATGCAGTATCTGTCTGGATGCATCGAAGTCGGCTGGAGATAATGATTTATTCTCAGGCATGGACATAAAAGTCGAAAAGGACTATTTTATGAGCGATATCAATGGAGGTTCAAACCTTTTGAACATGAGTAAGTCTGAACAGTCTTTTGAATACTGGAATCAGTTGAAGAGGTTTCATAATCAAACGCTCATCGCATAATGTATCCAGATTAAATACAATATCAGTCATGAGATATAGCAAAATCTTCTTGATCTTATTCATAACAAAATTTTCAAATTGGAATTCGACCTAGAAGAGGATATCGGAGAAAATCCCTGCACGATTGGTCTCTTTCTCTTCTCTCCTCTTATTTGTATCATGATAAACTCCTGAGCAAGCACTAATCACCGCCTCTCACCATCTCTTGTCTTTCTCTAACTATCATTTCTTTGATTCATTCAATCTAATTTATCTAATCTAATCTGAATCTCATGTATGTATCTGAATGTGGCTAATCTCTCTACTCGAGATTAGCCACATTTGAATTTATCAAGCATGTTCTTAAGCAAAACATCTAAACATTTGCGCCATCCTTCCTCCAATTTCGACTGATAGAACCACCATTACGATCATACAGTGATCTGATTTCTTTCATACCCTTCTTCCTTCAATCTCTACTCTTCAACAGCCCATTCAATGCCAATCAGTGTTCTCCTTCTGGACCAACTAGCATCTTATAGAGATAAGCTGTCATATTGACTCATGAACATTCTGCACTCCCCTTTCTAATCGTCATTATGTGTATTTGAAGAGTTTATGGCCTTCTAAATTTAATCTCATTTCACAAGCTATGCTATCTTATTCAGATCTTCCCTCTACCTCTTCATCCTCAATGCTCACTCAACAACTACTTGCTCCTTCTCCATTCTTCACAGGATCGACGAATGGTCCGACTAATCCCTCCATTCCTCCCTCCGACTTCGATATCCTCGCTGCAGCTGCGGAACAACAGAGAGGTAAAGAGCGAAGCAACTGCGTAGCAAAACAACTGAACAGAAGTACACGAAAATGTACGAGATGACAAGAATTAAGAGAAACGAACCAGAACTTTTTTACAATGATCAACCTACAAATTCCTTCGTTCACTCTATCTCTCCTCATTCTTCATTCGCTAATTTCAAAGTTGCAATGAAGACATCGAGAACCGAGATTTATCATTTCCATTCCAGCAACGGAAGAGTCAGCCCAGACTCAGTCCTTCCCTCCCTCCTCCTCTCTCGCTCCCAATGAACCTTGCGCTGTCTGTGGCGATACTTCGGGTATGTTTCATGATGTTAATTAGATTTGATTTTAAAAAAATATTTTGTGCCATGATAGCACATGATTCGTGAAATGGGTCAATTGAGCGAGACTGAATATCTTCCGTTCAGACGGTCACCACTACGGCGTCCGTTCGTGTCGTGGATGCAACGCCTTCTTCCGCCGTGCGATCACTCTCAATCTGCAGTTCCAGTGCAGGAGAGGGGGAAGATGTCCAGTTGATAAGAGTGAGTTGAGATGAGGAAGGATAGAAAAATATGGCTACTGTTCCTATTCATAAGTTGATGGTTGAATTGATCACTGAATAAATTCAACATCGATTACTTCTTCAGACGTCCGATGCGCGTGTCGCTCCTGCCGACTGCAGAAGTGCATCGCTGTGGGAATGGACAAGCGAGGTAGGGTAACACCTTATGCCCGTAAAAATGAGATTCATCGAATCCAAAACAATTCTTGACGATGATGAGCAAAACTTTTCCACAGGAAGTACAAGGAGAATTTAGCACTGCATAGACTGTTGGAGATGAAAAATTCATCTCCTACTAATTTCAGCGGTTCAACCGAAGAAAAGTAATGCTGGGATAGGAGGACCGATGGAAGGAGCAGGAGGAAGTTTTGATGAAGATCACATGATGGGAGGCACCACTAATGGAGGAGCGGCAGGTCAGACATTACTCTCCACTCATTGAAGGTTTATGATCAAGTAAAGAAGAATTTTCAGGTCCATTGCGAGGCGAAGAGACCATTGTGAAGTCAGAGCCAGTGATCGGAACATCGGGAAGATCGGCATTCACTCCCATTGGAGCAGGTAGGAGATGAGGAAAGATCGATCCTTTTTTCATTCCGAAATTTTTAGTTACAATTGCAGCACTCACTACCGAGTCTCTCATGCCCGCAGTCGTTCCGTCTCCGCCATCAGGAGCTGGACTTATCACGAGGTAATCGATAATGGAGAGCATGCACAGTAATCTCAACCAATCGCAGACTGACTTTCGCCTACAAGGAGCAGTTGACGAAGAGGCGATTGATGTTGTGTAGATCACTCGAGGAAGTGATTCTGGGAGAGACTCAGGTACGGTTGTCAACAATTGATTGATTTAACCGTGTCATCACAGCCCCAACTTCGCGGCATCGCATCAGGACAGGACTTTGTGGATCTGTTCAAAGTTCAAGTGCGTTCATGGAACATGGGAAGATGAAAAATGATTCTCACTCTTTACTCTTTCAGGTCGTTCTCATGTTCGAATGGGTGGAGTCACTCGAGGAATTCAGAGCCATCAAAGTGCCGCTTGATAAGGTAGTGTACAGACATGTGTGCATTATCTTCGAACAAAATCACTGTAATTGAAGAGTGATTATAGAACGAATAATGAGATTCTCCACAATCAGACTCGTCTCCTTCGCTGGTTCATTCTCAAGTACATGATGCTGGATAACATCTTTCACACCATCAAACTGGGGTGAGAAGAAGCCTTCGATTCTCTATCGCACACATCAATTATAATCATGCTGTAGATCCACGTTTCAATGCATCCGATGCTGAATCCAATATCACTGTATCACTGATAAGATAATCCATCTGTGAATCCATAACAGTCTTACCGACCGCCTGGTGATGGTGAACAACGTCTGGCTGTCTACCGTCTTCGAGCCATGCGAACCGGGAGTGAACGAGATCGATGCGACGCTGAGGGGAAGGTGAGAACTGGACGATTGGAATCAGTGCTTGATATAGTCTCATTTGCTGCCTTCTCCTCTCAATTTCCAATAACCGAGATGAATCCCGAATCAGGTTGCATTCCAGATTGCACGGTCCTCTCACAGTCGATCTCGTAGAGGAACTCGTGAAGCCCATGTCCGCACTCAAACTCAGACCAGGAGAGGAAATCGCGTTGAGGTACGCTCACATCCTTGGTCCTTCCTCTCCGCTTCGTTTTCGCTCCTCGTTGATGTACGTATGAATGAATGAAAAGGCTAGTGATTGCAGAGTAATCGCCTTCTTCAATCCCCACACGAAGGGACTGTCGGAGGACACGCAGAGGATATTGAAGGCTGTGAGTTAGAATGGGAAGAGAGAGAGAGAGAGAAGTCTTGACGCTTGCGATTGCAGGGCTTGGATCGAATCATGACTGAATTGGACAATTACTATCAGGAGGCTCTGCCGAGTGGACTTGGAGAAACGAGGTATGGCAAGGGTAATTTTTTAAAAAAAGGTTATCCTCGCACGTATTGCTTGTTTATCCAAACCATACGCATTCGTCCTAGAATCAACTTGAAAAACGTCTCTTCAATTATCTCCTTTGATCACTCCTTCCTCAATTACAGGAATCGTCTGGTTTCTCTTCTCCTTCTCATGCCTTCCATCGACAAACACGTCATGGCTCAGAAAGAGACAATGAAATTGATCGATGGATTCGGAGAGACCCATCGATGGGATGAGTATATCGGAGATCTATTCAGAGAATAGATATGACGGGATTGCAAGTTATCTGTTCATTCCCTGACTAAAAACCCCCGTGTACAAATGGTCTAGTTACGAGATTCATGTTCTAGAAAGTTTGCGATAGACTTGTACAATAGTGGCTTTGTAAATGAGAGAGTAACCAAATCTATTTGTATTGTAATTATTCGTTCCGATTCAGATATAGAATTCCATCAACTAGGCCATTGAGATAAGTCGTTCAAATGTTTTTAGTCAGATAATTCACTGCCAGGGCCTTCTCATTCACTATTCGTCTTCGAGATTCGTTGTCGATTGAGTCGAATAAGCATTTCCCGCCTTGTATCTCGTCTTTGTGATATCTTTACGTGATTCAGTGAAATACAGTTATTTTGTTCGAATGCGTGTTGATTACACACAACAGAAGGAATGGAAAATGTTCGGTGTCATCATCAGCAACAGCTATAGAACATTTTTTTCATCTAATTTTTGCTTTTGCACTATCGATCTGCATAACAAATTGTTTTCGAGCAAAAAATCAATTAGAGATCGCAAAATGGCTCGTCTATTCTCCATCCATTTCTCCTTAAAACGATGGGGAAGAGCAGTCATCCAGAGAAGAAGGATAAGGAGATCAAGGTATACCCGTTACCCCGTCCTACCGTACCCGTCTGCTATCTCGGGTATCGATCGATTGATCTTCAGGTTCCGCATGGGAAGCCCAAACAGGAATCTCTCCGTGCGCCAGCGGAGGAGCTGGACAATCAGGTATACTGTAGGATACGGTATCGTCAATCGATGACTGACTTTCTTCAGGTATCCCGGATCGAGCGACGCATCAAGAATCGCGAACGAGTGCAGCTCAAAGAGGTCCGTTGTCTGATCCGAGATCAAAGATCAAAGATCAAACTACAATCTAACGTGCAGTCTGATCAAAGACGAACGATCAAACTACATTCTACCGCAACCTACCGCATCCTCTCAGGGAGACGCAGTTGGCAAGTACAAGATCATCGACGTGATCGCTCCCGACAGTGGAATTAATGAGATCTACGTCGTTCAGCATGAGGAGACGCAGGATGTTCACTGTCTCAAGGTACCGTAAGGATACCGTAACCTGATCGATTCGGAGTACCGTAACCCATTAGCGTATCTCTATCCCAGATCGAAACACGCACAGAGAAGTTCCCCATCCTCAAGACAGAATTGTTCATCCTTCTCGAGATACGCAAGAAGGCCGACGTCAAACACTTCTGCAAGGTATCAATCAATCATCCAAATCGGATACCGTAATCTTGTACCGTATCCAGGTGTACGATCGTGGTCAGGAGGATCGATTCAACTACGTCGTCCTCACACTGGCTGGTCCCTCTCTTCGGGTGAGGATACCATACTCGAAGGAGTACTGTAGGATCACGATAACTGAGTACGGTATCTCAGAACCTCCGTCGTGACATGCCCAACAAGAAGCTCTCGCTCGGATGCGGACTGAGTGTGGGCAAGCAGTGTCTGCAGGTACGGTATCTCCAATCGATTACCGTAATCCTACCGTATCCCAGGCCCTCGAGGAACTGCACCGTATCGGATTCGTCCACAGAGACGTGGGTCCATCCAATTTCTGCTGTGGAAGAAGGGAGTTCGAGGAGGAGCGAAAGGTACGGTATAGATCGATCTTTCTGTGATCGAATACCGTATCTTGCAGATCTACTTCGTCGACTTCTGCTTCTGTCATCAGTACAGAGACTCGACTACGGGTGCTTTGAAGAGACCCCGACTCAAGCCCACTCGATACATGGGCAGTTCCAGGTACTGTAGTCGGATGCCGTACCTTTGATCTACAGCATCCCTGCAGACACGCACCGCGCGCGGCCTACCTGGGCATGGAGCTGAGTCGTGCGGATGACATGGAGAGCTGGTGGATACCGCAATCGAGATCCAGATTAATCAATATTCCTCGCAGGTTCTACATGTTCGTCGAACTCATCAAGGGCGGTCTTCCGTGGATGACCTTCCAGGTTTGGCCACGCCCCTTTCACGGCGGCGCGCACTTTCCTCGCCAAACTGAGACTGTTCTTGCAGGACCCTACCGAGATCTACAAGTACCAGCGCAAGTGCCGCACGGGACTCGAGAAGCACGAGATGCTTGGAGGTATAAAGCGTGATCTTTGATCTTTCGCTGATCTTTGATCTCCTCAGGTCTTCCGAAGCAACTGGAGACGATAATGAATCTGATCGATCGTCTTTCGTACTACGACGACCCCGATTATGGAGCCATCTACACTCTCATCGATGAAGCCATGCTCAAGAATAATGTGAGTACCGTACTCTTATCGTACCCTGAAGGCTCACCGTACCCTACCGTACCCACTCGTTCTCTTCTCAGGTGCAAGAGCATCCGTACGACTGGGAGTTGAAGCCGGGCGAGCAGCCGGCAGCAGAGGGAGCTGCAGCTGCAGCACCGGCCGACGGAGCTGCCGCACCTCCTGCTGCAGCCGCCCCCGCTGCAGAACCAGCCAAGTAGAAGGGCTGCAGAGGAGATGAAGAGGAGTGGGACAAACGTGCGATAAAGATGTTGTTCGAGAGATCGTGTCGATTGATTTGAATGAGGATGGAACAGAATCTCGAAGCAGATTCCTTAGATCGAAAGAGACAGAAGATGAGATAAGACAATAGCCGAGAATGCTCTACAGATATCTCGCCAGACTCTGAACTTGTTGCCTTGCATCTTTTGTGATGTGAATCAGCGAGAGCCCATGCACTTGTTCGAAATGTTTACTGCATTCACATGACAATACAAGTTATTATTCCACTTATATTAATCAATATAGACAGGCAGATCATAGATCTCATCTGTTTATTAAACGAACAATGGGTCGTGAAGTTCAAATCAATAACAATCATGCATATACAGTAATCCGCGTATTGAAGGTGTACGGTAGGAAGATGGCGATCAATGTGTGAATCTTTTGTAGCATACAGTATTAATAGCGGGGGAGGGGATCGATAAGTCATGGGTAGGTCAGAGGTGATTGAAAGTCTTGAGGCAATAGGGGGCTATACAGTACACTGTGGGGTATTGATTGGAAGGGGCGGGGTATGATCATTGGGAAGAGAGCTGATGTGATCAGACACTAACACACGTTTCACGATCGGGAAAAGGGGGCGTGGCCAAATTGCACCTCGGGATAAAAGGGGCGTGGCCAGTGGAAATGAATGATGAGAGGAAACCCGTTTGCTGGCAAGGAGGAAGCAACGGGATGATTATCGATCGGGACTAAGGGATGGAAAGAAATAAGAGGGTTCTTAGCTTGATTAGCTTAGCTTAGCTGAATCAAAGTCATTAGGGAAAGGGAATGGAAACGATTAAGACAATCCAATAATAATAATACGAATGTGTGGCTCAAAATGTGCAAAGCTAAAAACTGTGAATGATACAGTAAAACTACGTGGGTTCTCTCTAGGTATTGACTAATTGTTCTGCTGACACAGAGAGGGGAATGGATCTCATCTCTTCGGGGGAAAGACGACAATCGACGGACGAAGAACCACAGTCCATCTCGGGCTTGTTACCGTTACGGTCGACCGCACTGCAATGGAGATAGATTAACATTTCAGTTGTGATCGTCTATTAAATTCTCTCATATTGACTTAGATTCGAAACGATTCAGAGAGATTCAATCAATCCTCACCTGGGTGTTTCCACTCCGCTTCCTCCACTGCTACTGCTACTCTCCGTCGAGAGGACACTCGTCCAACTCTTCGGCCTCTGCTGACTCCTCGTGTCGTCACCGCCCAATCGATCCATCCAGCGGGTTCGTTCCTGCGAGAAGGGAGAGATTGAGTATGAGTGATGAAAGAACGATAGCAGATTGGCTAGGAATGGTGCAATCTATAAATAAGTCTCACCTTAGGATCGACGGGTTCGATGGAGTATCCGTCGGCCTTCGATGAATCCCACAGTTCGAATCGGGAGGAGGAGGCGAGTTGACGGCAATGCTCAGAGAAACCGAGAGAGACCATCTGCGAGAGAGAGAAGAAGTTAAAGATTTTCAAGTTCATTCGATAGATCAAGCAGTGTATTCATGGACAACTAGTCTTCAATCTCAAAGAAGAGATCGGTAAAGGGGTAATCTAAGGAATGGATAACTCATTGCCTTTTTTACAGGTTCTATTCGGTAGATTGCTCGATCGATAGAGAAGCCAGAGAAGAAGTAAAGAAGGAGTCAGATTCACTCACGGGAATGCACAGTTTGTGCTCGTAGTACTCGTGCTGTTCCACTGCCGGAAGAGACGTCCGCTTCTTGCAGAATATTACGCCTCTGAACATGGGAATAATTAGACTCCGTTTTTGTTACGATTAGATAGTTTTTCTATTGAACGTGTATCAAACACTGTAGAAATGTTCTATGAGAATTATCAAAGTAGACAGAACAAAGAGTATTGCTCACCCATCGAATAGGAAGATGTGTCGTCGTTGAGCTCTCATCGGACGACGTGCACTCTGAATGAGGAATCGATTAATGAATGAGATACGTCATGCACAGCTCAACAACTGTCGCATGCAAACAGTAGCTGCACCATCTATTGTATACCAGCTCGATTGTCTCACGCCCATGGAGTTGCATAGCAGACTGGTTGTGATCTTGCTTTGAACAATAAGGAGGACAAGGGGGTCTGGTTCGACCCCGGTCCAAGGCACTTGCCAAGAAAATGTTCAAATAAGGAAGATCGCCGATTGCGAGCTGTGTCAACTCTATTGCTGTTTTCAAATTTAATTTTTGCCGCTTTTTCGCTCACGATAACCTACTGATAATTGCATTTTTGCGCGTTTTAACTGTATTTTGTGATTATCACCAATATCTGGGAGATTAACGTCGAATCTCACCTTCTTCCTCGAGAAAGTGAAGACATCGGCCTCAGTCTGGAGTCGAAGAGTTCCCATGAGACGGAAATCGCCCTGTAATCACTCTGTTTCTTCCCTTCCACTCCCCCCTTCTCACCCCATCTCCACCCTCTCAAACCCCTTTCCCTCCTTCCATCTCCTCTCTCACGAGAAAAAGAACATCTGCATTCGATTGGTCAGTCAGTTACTCGCATCTGTACGCTTTACACCCCATCTTCTCTCTTTATCTCTCTCCCTACACCCTCGCGGGTAATAAGTCCGTCCTCGATCGATATCGCTCATGTCTCTACCGTACTCACGTTGAATCCGGAGATGTGGAGGTTGTTGATGGCTGCGTTGATCTGGGCGAGCAATTCGAGCATCTGCCGATGCGCCTCCGACACCGATTCGCGCGCCTGAAAGAGTGCTGTGAGGTGTGATCGTACGGTGTGTTAGGTGGGAAACGTCGCCCTCGTCTAGACCTCTTTCTCACTTCTTCCACTCCAAACTGCCCGCATGTTCCTCTCTATTCGCGTGTTGGATGGGAATGAGAATCCATCTCGAGAAGATGCAAGAAAAGGAGCGCGAAAACAGGATCATTCGTGAGCCAATTCCATCGAGGAATACGAAAGAAACGGCCCATCTGGACTGTGATCTCTCACTATTACCTGATCTCTAACATTTTCTAGCTAGTGAAAAAGATTAGTGAAAAAGACTCCAGAATGGAAATCGACTAAATACTCAATTTAACTACTCCCAATATGTATTCACAAGAGAGAAGTCAGATGGAATAAGATAGATAGAATGATAGACAGACGAAGAAGGAAGATCTCACCTCGGGTCGGCAGTGTCTCTCCAGCTCCTTGAGCAGTAGTTGGTACTTGGTGATCCTCTGGACGGGTTTGAGGAGATAGGCAGAGAGGGGAAGGAGATGACCAGCGCGTCGTTGGCATTCGAGGAGGAGGGAGGAAGAGTCGGATAGCTGCGATTGGGAATTGATTGGTTGAGAACAGGTGAACGACTTCTAAATCAACAAGAGATCAGCAATAATCTGCTCAATAATCGTGATAGAAATATGGCATGTTGAAAGAGTTGGTAATATAAAATATAATGTCATAATCTACTCAATGATCGATACTCAATGAAACCAGCCCTGACCTGCTTCCTGAGTGCCTCATTCGCTTGCTTGTGCTGGCAGTACTTCCTGTAGTGGTCGAAGAACTTGTAACTGCAATGGAAGAGATTAGATCAATCGCGAGAATCACACTGCTCTGACACCACTAGACCGCGCGTGGGGTTTGCGAAGAGGGGAAATGGGAATGGGTAAGAGGGGTTGACTATCCTAATACTTTGGCAAAAATGGGTCGATTCTCGCTAGTTTCTCTATTCAACGACACGATAAAGCAACAAACCGATGGTTGAGGATGGCTCTGGATACCATGGCAGGACAGGATCCCGCTCCCAGCAACTCGGGAAGGACGAAGTTGGAGTGCAGCTCAACGATCTCACGCAGATTGCCTGAACAGGTTTAATAAACCGTTGCAACTTCATTAACTAATGAATATCTACGATTTTTAGTGTCTATATACAAAAATACTAAAGATATTAAACGCAAGAACGTACTCACGAAGAGTGTGTAGAAAAATTAAAGTAAACGCAGTAGACCAGTTAGCTCACCAAAGATGAGGTCACTCCTTCCTCTGAGATTGGGATGGAGTTGTGACTGGAGGTCTTGTCTCTCGAGTGGATGCACGTAGTGCTCCATGATCGATTCCAGCTCGGACAGATAGGAACGCTCCGTTGTCACCTGGGAATAGCCGTTGTTAATCAAAATAGAACGAGAACAGAAGTCGAAAGTTTTACAGTAATCATCAAGGTTTCATAGCAAAACTGTATCATCGTCGATTGAAACTTCGATATTACTTGCTTCAAATTACGAATAAAGGAAAAAAAGAGCCAAGATGGACGTACCAATTCCTGGATGACACACTCCTCCATCGTAGCAGATGAGGTTGACGTTGAGGGAGTGACGACGTCCATTATACAGCAGGAGGAGGAGGACGCTGATCCACCCTCGTCACACGTCATGTCTGATTCACGCTGCAATAACGATTAATTAGTTAGTGATTACCGTATCCTTTCCAATTTTCCCCCGCTGTACAGATATCGATTAGTATGGACTACCGTAGTCCATAAGGTCCTATCCAGAAAGTCCCCTTTCCCTCTCCTCCGATGCTCACTTTCACTTCATCTTCTTCTCCTCCTCCCATAAATACGCCGTTTCATCTCTCTCTTCCACTCTCATCGAAGCCGTTCGTCCCCCCCCCATTTCAACGTGAGAGTCAAAAAAAGAGGAGGAGAAGAGAGAGAGATGGGATGGATCGTAGTAATCCTAGAGAAGAAGAAGGAGGTCCATAAGGTGGCCACACCCTCGATATGAATGGAGGAGAGACTGGATCTAGCACCTCATTCCCTCCATTGGAAAGAATGTTCGACCCACACGAATAGTATAGAACTAGGAGATAGGAATCTTAAGCAATTTCCCTCACTCTCTGCTTAGAACAATCGTTTCTGAGGGGAAGAAGGGTAGATCAAAGATGCGATAGAAGGGAAGAGGGGGGGGGGGTAGGAAAGGGTGCTGCTCAAGCAACCGACTTGTGTCTCAATTGAGCAGGCGCAATCAAGGAAGGTGCGCCACCGGGTATTCTCTCGTGTCAAGATTAGATATAGGAGTGCCACAAGGAACAAGCAAAGCTGATAACTACTATAATTAGCGAGAGGTACAGTACTTTGCACGTCTTTAGAAGGTACTGCCACAGTTGGAGAAGGAGAGAGAAGAAGAAACACGAGACCATGGGGGAAGAGGTTCACTTGGAAGTTCACTCGATAGGAAGAGGTAATCAAGCCATAGGATGGGGTCGGAGGAGAGGAGGGGGGGGGGGGAATCGACTCAATTAGGCATTTAATGTGATCTCTCCCTTGTAATGGGTGTAAATTCGTGTAGTGGAACGCAGAGATTGAGACGAAACAAAAGAAGAGGCCGAAAAAGAGGGAAGAAGGAGTAGGGAACGCGAACGGGGGATTGATTGAACCCCCACAGACTCGATTGAATTCACTCTAGAGACTCTCTGTCGCCTCATTAACTTCTCAATCAATCTCAGATCGACTATAAATCGTGCTACAGTCAGTTCGTTCTCTACTCAAGGTTGTCTTTCCCAGTCTCCTTCTTCTCCATTCTAACCTCTCCCACCCATATCAGTTTGCCCTCTCTCTCTCTCTATTCTCGAGTAACACATCCATCCATCCAATCCGAGTGCCCCCCTATCTCTCCCTTCACTCCCTCCATCCCAAAGTGTGGAGTATCCTGCTCTTGTCTCTCTATCTGTTTGCTGCTTATCAACTCTTCCTCTGGAATTCGCCCCGAGGGATCTGAAGTGGGATGAGAGGGTGGGGAGAGGGGGATACACGGTGATCTACCCCGCGACGAACACAACTATCGATCCCCCCCCCCCCCGTTCCCATTCCTGTGGTTCTCTTCCCTTTCTCCCACAATGGAATCTGTCATCTCTCACGAGAAGAAGGAAGCAACCCATTCGCCTTCCATTCATGCATTCTCGAGTCACAGATCAGCTTGCGTACCAAATGAAATGGTCAGGGGTTTTACTCTAGTATTAGAGTTGACCTAGAAGGATTCAGGCTCGATTACTAATGAAGCCATTAGCTAATTAATTATTACGCAATATCAACAATTGGCCAAATAAGAGAAGGAATGTGGGTCAATTACTAGTGCAGCTTTAATTAAGTGCAAGCCAACAAGGAACCGATGGGAATGAACTGGATAACCAGATGTTTACAGTTGCAAGGGGAATCTCTTCCCTTCTCTTTCTCCCACCCGATGGAATGTCTCCTACACGTGTTAGGGTGATGAATGACTGTGTGAAGAAGGAAGACGATTACTCCTCTCTCTTCTCCCATTCTTCCCTTCTCTCAGCTGAGTCTAATCCAGATGGTCTCTCACTCTATCAACCATTCTACTCACTCAATGGGGACAAACTGCTGATCCATTTCGAAAGTATTTCACTCCATTACTAATCCCTGACCGATCGCCCATTGTACTATCATCTTTCTCACTATCTAAAATGTGTCACCGTCCATTGTACAGTTCCTTCTCTTCTCTCTTGCCATCTCTCTCAGACTGATTCATCTCTCCCGTATTTGGATAGGATGGAAGAAACATCCTCCCATCTCTTCTCTACCAGTTACGGACCCGTTCGAATGTATCCATTCCCCCTCACGATCAACCACAAAAAGTGTGAGTGGAGACACACAAAAAGGTGGGGAAGAAACGGATTGGCGCCAGAGAGAGGAAAGGAGAAGGGAATGGGCATTCATCTGGAAAGGGAGAAGGAGGAACCAATGCTCTCACAGGTCACAAGTCTCCTTCTCCCCCGCGCAATCCCCTCCACTCAAAACACCTCTGACACAAGGGAATGCCGACGCTACCAAGGAGAAGAAGGATCAGAGGGGGATAGAGAAGAAGCAAAAGACCGAATTGGGGAAAGGGAAGATGAGCAAGGAACCGTGAATCGCCCCGGAAACAAAGAGGAGTCGCGTGTGCTAATCTGATGGCACACAGTAACAACTAGACGACGCGATTCATTAGTGACAAGGGCAAATAATAAGAAGGAAATGGAGACGAGAGAGGGCGAATGAGCACTCAACAGGTCACAGGTCAGTCCACGCGCGCGCCATTGCTACCCATTCAAAACAATGCTGTGATGTCATGACCCAGAGGGGAGTTTCGAATAGGCAGGGCAGCAAATGAGTCTCGGAATGGGTACCAGACAGGACAAGGTCGATGGTGTAATCATTGAGTGGAAAGCGCGACTGAGACAAGGTTGAACGGGAGAAGATTCATGAGGAAAAGGAGGGAAAAGCGGGCGAAAGGTAGCGATTATGGATGGAGATAGAGGAAGAATGGAAGATGAGACGAGGAAGAACGGGATTGAGATATGAGATCGACACGGGACAACTTGTATCAACTAGAGTAGAGGGAAGAAAAGTGATATCAAGAGAGCAAACGGATCAAAAGACGTACCGTATCGTCAATGGCGATTCCCTCATCGATCGAATCATCGTCGAGTACGGTACTCGGATCGATCGGCTCGATTAATGGAGCAGATATGGACTTGAGCAGACGTTTCTTAGGTAGACGAAAGGAGAGAAATCGAGGGATGGACCGTTTGAGAGTTGATGCCATGGTAGAGATGAGAGAAGAGAGGGAGGAGAGAGACAAGAGAGAGAGAGAGGGAGAGAGAGGAAGGGGGCGGAGTTACAGATGGGAAGAGGGGAGGGAGAGAGAGAATGGAGGTCTCCACTCTCTCTTATCATGACCTTCAGATGAGGGGCTAATCCATTCTCAGGAGTGACCCAGGGGGTAAGATTAGACTAGTGATAGGTTACTGGTAGCGTTCCCCTTTCTACTCCTCTGTCGGTGTTCCCTTCCCCCAATCAAAGGACGAGTGGTGGCATTTCGCAGTCTCGTGCGAATGTCACTGCTTGCAGAGACTCTTCTTCCCCTTTGACCTACCTTCTCCGATCCGATAGAAGAACAAGTGGATCTCTTCTTGCTGATCTTCTCAGGAGAAACGACCTGAATTGAATGGATGAATGACTCCCTCTTGCCCTTCCACAATATGGGCCCTCCCCTATTCAAAGCTCTCGTTCTGTAACCGGTAGGGGATACTATCAATACGATGATGTTGTAAATGCAAATGAGCGATGATGGTGCATGGAGCGGGGGATCAAAAGGGAGAAGAGGGGGAGGGTGCTGACATGTTGTGGTGCTTCGTCCCTTGATTGAGAGAGGAATGATCACCCTTCTCTCCCCTCTAATGGCCTATCAGTTCTTCTCTCTTTGATCAAGTTGGAGAAGAGGGAAGAATCGGTTGATGCAGTGCAAACGAGATGACAAACATGAGAACGAAGAGGAACGACTACGAATAGAACTCTGTTATCTCTGCAGGAGACATGTACTGTAGGAGTACGGTAGAATACGGTAGGATACGGTAACTGACCAGGACGGGTTTCGCATCGACAGCCTTCATCAGTCCGTCTCTTCTCGCTACGGAGAGACGTCGGATATCGTCGATTCGCTCGGCAACCTAAAGAAAATGTCTTAGATTGAAGAAATTATCGATTTTGCAGGACCTTGAATATCGTAACCCTCACTCGTCCTACGGTGAACTTCATCGTCCTGAAGGGAAAGAAGGGGAGACTACGGTAGATAGAAGGAGAAGTGATCGATGGAAGTGCGAGTTGAGTGATTGGAGTACGGGAGAAGAGAGGGGAGAGAGGGAGGGAAGGGAGAAGGAACAGAGAGCATTCGAAACCACAATCAACCATCCCTGTCACTACTCATAAGCATCAATGGAGAGACGGAGAAAGTGAGAAAAGAAAGAGGAAGAGGATTGGAGATGATCCGATGTAGATCATGTACAGAGTTGCAGCCAATTATCGTATTTACGCTTTCTCAGAGTGATAAACAAACGTTTTACGACTAAATGAGTGAATCTCGAGAGCTTACGATTAGAAGGGGAAACAATTCCCTAATTGGCTCACTCTAGAGAAGGACTGAATTCTCTCGAATCTTCCTTCTCTCTCATCAGACAGAATTGAATGAGTAGTAATCTCGCGACCAGAATGTGAAGAGGTTTTGTCTACGTAAGCAGGGCGTAAAAAGAGGAAGGAGAAGTTATTAGAGGGAGTGAAACACTGCTTCTTCTTCTTACTAGATAAGCTCCAACCCGAGAAACTCAAACAGAATAAAGCGAGGCGAGCGTACTAAGCTCATTCCTACATATTTTGCGGGCTAAACGTGTCTGAGGCAGTAGCTAAAAGTGTTGCGACTGCATAGTGATGAAGTAAGTTGGCATTGAACCCTGTCGCAACTGAACTACATGATAGGCGGCATTCCCCTTTGAAGTTGGATCAGCAAAGTAGGAAGTAAGTAACAAACCTGAGCCAGTAGAGTGGTCGTCTCAGTGGTCGTGAGAAGGATGAGATTGTTGACAGTGGGAGAAGTGGAGAGAGTGTCCAACTGGAAGGATCGGGCTGATCGAGCCATCTATGGATAGAGGGAGAGGGGTTAGAGGGAGGGTTTCATAAGGATCATGAGTTCATCAGTTGCTCATTCGTTTCAAAATTGATACTTCTGCGTGAAAACGTGTCTATTTTGAAAGGAATGATGAGCTGTAATGCTCTCCATTGTGCATCGTTCCAACCTAATCTCTCCTCACCTCGAGATTCTGTCCATCCTCAAGGAATGCATCCATCTTCTGTACAAGAGTAGCTGCAGAGAGGGCAGGATTGTCGATTGGAAGAGAAGAGAGAAGATCAACTCCACGACGACACCACGCATTCGCCTGAAGAAAGGGTTACGTCATGGCTAGGTAATTACCGCAACGTCATCACTTTGCAATATCTGTTTTCCCATTTCTACAGCTTGAAGGTTATGAGATCACTGCGCAAGTTCTGTCATTCATCATTCTTCAGGCCTGAATGAACAGTGTTTGCGTCACTTCCACACCGATTCAAGGGCATCAATGATGCTTATGGTCAAGATGCTTCCATCGTTTCACGGGCCATTGATGCGGGGTGCACATTATGCCTATGCAATCTCTGTTATTTATTTCTACAGGCTTGAAGGTTATAGGGGTCATTATGCAGTCACTTTCATCATTGGTTCGTGTCTTCGATCGTTTCAAGACCCATTGGAGGCACTATTGAACCGAAGCTCACATCATGCAAGGCCTATCAGCATTCTCATGTTCTCGATTCCCTTCCCTGCTTGTTTGGGTAACCTATCATCTCGTATTGGGTAATCGGATCGGGTTCCCCATTAGCATTTGGTCCTCGATCTCTCGTTCCGTGCATTTCCAATGAGTTCACGTGTGAATTCGATGCTGGAAGGAGGATGAAGTGACTCCACTCTACTCAACGGAATTGGATGAACCCTGGTCTTGTTCAATCAACCATGCAGCTCTTCTTGCAAGATTCTGATGTCCTTCATTCTCCACATCATCTTCCAACAGTAGATGCCGTGCCCATCCTCCATTGCGGTAACCCAAAGCCCCTCCTCCCTCTCTCTCTCGATCTCTTGCATAATCTACGGCCCTCAGGCTCCATAACTGCTTCCGGCTGGTAGAAGGAGGAGAGGGATGAAGAGAGACCAGACAGGGGAGAGGAACGAGAGAGTGTGGGAACAGGAGAGAGTGGAGGATGCCCTTCTCTCGGTTTCAAAGGGACTCTAAATGGGCAGATCACGCTATAGGGACTGTCGGGAGGACTCTTTGAGTGAGGGAGAGAGAGAGATCAATGACTCGCTCTCTCGACTGTTGCACGAGAGTAATGGGGGAGGGAATAGTCTGTCGTCGTTCGAACCAGGGGACGAATCAATTATTCAGTGATTCCCATTCGGACGAATGTCATGTGATACACTCTCGTGTGCTCAATAAGAGAACGTCGTTTGGCCGGATGAGGGATTCTAATCTGTTATGAATGAGAGGGGAATCAACCTGCGGTACTGCTTTTGGACAACGCTCATTCTGTGTTCCATCCTATTGTTCATTGACTGAAACCTTCACAATTCGCATCCACTGTCTTCGTTCAGGAATCATCGGCACCAAAACAAGGGATCTCTGTCCCCTCATCTCCTCCCTTGTCATCCCTCGGAACGACTCATTCTTACTGAGTAGAAGAGTAGCCTCAATCCACTGTAATCTGATCTCTCTGAGGGGAAGAAAGGCAGGGGAAAGGCGAACCGAGGGAGAGGAGAGAGAGGGACTGAGGGATATGATTTCTGGCTGAACTAAGGTCTGTCTGCTTGAGGAGAGGGTATTCTTGGAGTTTCTACAACAGTTGCTCCCTGTTTTTCATGTTTTTGGTAAACAGGAATGCAGGAAGTGAATATTATGTTCGCAAAGGCTCTGAATCATGCACATTTTTCGTTCTGCGTGTAGCAAGAAATGGCAATGAGATTGCCAGAAATAAAACAAGGGAAATTCTCCCACCTGACTAATCTGTGAGTGCATCTGGATGCTCAATCGTAGAACTTCTCCTGCAATTAACGAGATTAAAGATGATTCTCTCAACAAATTACAGTATCGAAACCTGGATTGTCTACATTCACTGTCTATACACGAATAAAGGAATACGATCTCCTTCTCTCACCTCTCCTCTGCAGTGCTCCAGCCAGTGCATCGGCCATTCGACCCAGTTCGTCGCATTTGGGAAGGATCGACGCTGCTGCTTCTGCTCCTGAACGAGTTTGTTACACTTCTTCATCATGGCACTTCCAAGAAAAAACAATAGAGAAGAAAGCGTATTCAGAATGTTTCAAAAGTTCGTACCTTCTCCTCCCATCAACGACAGTGTGCTCGTTGTAGCAGAGAGATCTCGAGCTTCGTCTACGTCGCACTGAATTTTATTATATTATTTTTATTTAATTTTAGAAACATATTGCATTGATTGAAATTGAATAATCCTCACCCTCGCATCCCGCTCGTACTCCTCATGAGCTGCAGCCAATTCCTCCGCTTTTGCCACTCCATCGCCCACCTTAATTACGTTAATTAGATACTTAATTAGTCTAATTAAAGTGATTAATGATTGCTTACCTCTCGATGCTCTTCCAGATAGAGCATGTGACGGGCGAAGGTCGATTGCAACTGGAAGAGGAGATTGTACGTTAAAAGATGAAGCTAACGGACTTTTACGACTGTGAGACTGGGCTATTGGGAGGATCCCAGTAGAAGATGAGATGTGGAATTCTCTCTTATTCCTCCTCTATGAATGAACAATTTTCATTGCAAATATCCAACTTCTTCACTATGAATAAACCATTGAATGCTCCATCGGCGTTGCATTCTAGTCAGAAGCAATCAAGTGAAGTAGAAATTGTTCAAAAACTTTCATTTCCGCGTTGCTCAGAGAAATGAAGGACGCGAAAACGAACTTTTCGGAACGAGTCCTCAAACTGCCGCAGCTGCAGGCAATTCATCAGTCGTCGCTCGTGTTTGTCCCAGAAGGAATCGAATGATCTGAGAGGGGTACGGTAATCATCAGCTATCGATCGATCGATTACCTCTCGGTATCCTCCAATTGCACTAGCATACACTCGATGGCAGTCACGTTGTGGAGGCGAGTGGGAGAGAGCTGAGAAGAGAAGAGGAGAGGAATGGAGGAGGAGGATGGTCAAAATAGAGATGTGATGGGATGATGAATGGAGGAGATCTATCGTTCTACGTGCTATCTCTCTGTAGCTTCTTCTGTTTCTGATGTGTCTGACAAGCGTTCTCTCTACTGTAGGAAGAATAGAAGCGATAAGCAGAAAGTATCTAACAATAACTGTACTTCTTCATGTTTTCACACCTTTCTCTATTCATCATTTTAACACCTTTCACTCTCTCAATTCATACAATTCCTCACTTGATTGGCGTCAGGTTTCTCTTCCAACTGTCTGACTGATCGAAGGAGTGAAAGTCCCTTTCGAACAGCTATTCGAAAATCCTCCTGAAATTAGAAAGACTGAGAACCGTTCCCTAATCCCTCCAAAATGATTACGGAATAGACTCATTGTCAGAATCGAATGAGAAAAATGGAGGAAAGTGAAAACAAGCTAGAGGAGAACATGGGCCGAGGGTGAAATTGAGTGAGTGAGATCATAAAGTATACAATGGAAGGAGAAGGAAAGTGCTCTCAGTAGACCAAGGAAACGAAAGAAAGAAAGGACTGTACTCACGGGAAAGAGTTCATTCGAGAAGAGAGAGATACCCTTCAATGTGTTCTAGACTCGCTACTTTTGCACGAACGAATGAAAGTGATAGAAGACAGCAGACTAATCTGTCAATGGTTACGCGAACGATCAAAAGAGATTCTCTAATCCATCAAACTCGTCCATCACTAATCTTGTTGCATTGAAGGTGTGAAGTGACCAAAACAGCTGTGAGACTCAAGAGAGAAGAAGGGAGGGGGAGGATGAGACTAGGGAGATCAGCATGAAATCCAACTCCCTCCTCTAGCCCTGCCTACTCTCTACACGATTCATCCCTCTTTTTGCCCAGTTCGAGTGATAAACGAGGAGATTTGATTGGGTGCGAAAGAAGAGGAGGAGGAAGGAGAAAGAAGTGGGTCAACCATTCCACCCCCAGGGTAAGAACTCGCAAGAAACGTCTCGTGTTGTGCATGATCTAACTGCGAAAAATGCAAAAGCACTGCGATTTTTTGCAGCTTTTCAGCTTTCAGATTTGGTGAAATAATTCAGAAATTTGTCAGACACAAGACATAGACGATCACATGGCGAATGCGCAAACAATTTCATATGCAGTCTTTCAAAGCTTGCAGATTTATAAAATAATTCAGAATGGATCGAAAGAATTCCTTCTGGTATAAAAAGCGGAAGGAAGGCGATGGAATGAAGGAGGGAAACGAGTAGTCAAGCGGAAGAGAAGAGAGAAGGAGGGTGAGCAAATTTGGACTCGCACGCACTTCCCAATCCAGAATCGAACGGAATCAAGAGGGGAAGAGAAGGGCAACTGTATGGATAGAGTGGAGTAAACTAGATGGCACTTCTATGGTTGTTGACTCGGATTCACCAATGGAGTTTCTTTCAAGTTTCCTCATCGTGATTCTCATCAGGAAGAAAAACAGAGAAGTTCCTACTGGACTCGAAATCTCTGGTCTACTGCAACGACTAACGAATGAATTGACTCCAGTAAGCCTCCTCTTCCACACGAGATGTGTTGACTTGCCACTGATCAACTATCGTTTAGTGAGATGGAGAGGAGGGGGAGATTGGACGAAGGGGTGAAACTGACCCCGCTCTTCTCCCTCTCTCAACGAGGACACGAACCACTAAAGAGACTGTCGAAGAGAACAAGAAGAAGAATGGGCGAGCACACTCTTGAAAATGGGAGGAGAAACTAGAAGAGACGACGAAGAGATGGGGCATAACTCATCGAGTTGCAGAGTATCGAAAAGAGTTATTTGCGCCGTTTGATATGGAGTAAAAGAGTATCGTTTGCTGAGTATGAGCCAATTCGATGAAGATTCTTGCAAAGAAACGAACGAAACGAGAAATAGATAGGGGAAGGCAGAAAAAAGGCTACGGAGATAAGCGAAACCATTGAGAAGAGAGACTGAAGGGATCAGAGAGAGGGCAGACTGACCGATACTTGGATAGGGAGAGGAGGAGAGAGAGTGGGGAAAAGGAGAGAGTGGATATGATGGAGTTACACATTGAGAAGAAGAAGAGACACAACAAAAGCTTGAGCCACGAGAATTCGTAGTAGCTGTTGTGGAAAGAGGAGGCTTGGAATGAAAGTTGGAATGGAATGAGGGAAGAAAAAGAATGCATTCGGAGCAAAAAATTGAGAAACATCTCTCGCGTAACAGGTGTGTGTGAGTGGGAGAAGGAGTGATTGGAAGAGTAGATCAGAGGGAAAGAAGGAGGGAGAAGATGGATGGAGGGAGGACAGCAGTCATGGATCTGATCACGCAGAGAGAGGTACTAGAGGGAGGGGAGGGGGAGGGGGAGGGAGGTCGAGAGAGGGAGGGAAGAGTTCCTCATTGTCCACACAACACTGTCTCCATTTCACACGCTGTCGATGCAAACGAATGGATGGAACAAAGAAGAAAGAGGAGGAGAGGAGGGGATCAAGGAGAGGTGGGTGAGATCAGATGATGGGATCGCTTGCAGGAATTGGATCTACTTTGCGTGATCTCTTGATTCAACAGGGGAGGATGAAAAGACCGTATCTTGCACAGCGATCTCTAATCAAGGAGGACGAGGAGAGGCAGCAAATCAAAAGAGATCAATAAGAGGAAAGGAAATCGAACCTTGATTGCATCCTTCTCGATCGCTTGCATCTCTAGAATTCGAGACGTCGTTTCAACGTCGTTTGGCATCTAGAATATCCCGATTATCACCAGAGAAGCTCAGCAAAAACGTAACACCTCGTTAAAAAAGGACACCTAATTGGCGTTTGACCCACCTCAGTATCCTTGAGACACCTTCCGAACTCATTGAGTGACTGGGCAATGACTGATGCGGACGATTTCATTCGTTCGATGTCCTAGAAATAGCACCATGAACTGAGAACAGGTGTCTCAGAGAGAGACAAGTCGGAAACCTTCACCCATCACTCTTCGAGAAACTCATCCAGAGTGTTTTCCGGTCAGAGTGGTGAGCAGGACGAAAAAAAGGTTTCTGTTGTTCGAAGCTTTCTCTAATCAGTATTTTCACTCTACTCAGCTAAAACAATCAATATCAATAATACCATACCATTCGATGCTGTACCCACTCCAGATGATTGTATTTGATCAATCCACCTAGATCCACCGTAATCCACGCTGGTCGCAAGTACCTTCGCAGATCCGCTACCGTATCGCAGAGGATAACCTGGAAGAGTCAGCGATCGATCGGAGCGAAGAAGGAGTACCGTACCTTGAAGTTGCAGCCTTCGTTGATAGATCGATAGCCGACCTCGAGTGCTCGTTGCAGGACTCCCTCGGGTTTAACGATGAGCGCAGCTCGCACTGTTCCGGGGAAGAAGGACTGAAAGGAAACGTTAGATTACGGTAGGATACGGTACTGCAGCTATCGACTACTGCTCTCACGCTTGCACTAGCAAACATTCTACAGAGAGATGCAGGATGATTGCTCGTGACTCAGTCGAGATACAGTGAGGGAACAGAGAGAACAGATAGCATGATCCTTATCATTGTCATCTCTACCCTTGTTTTGACGCGTGCCCTGAGGGGGTTTACAGGTGTTTGAGGAGGAAGAGGAGAGGGAGCAAAGGCAGTGAGCAAACTTGAGATGGATGGAGACAACAACTGAGAGATCGAAAGATGGAAACGTACTGAGATATGGACGAGGAGACTCCGAACTGACGACCATTTATCCGTCCGACGGTCGGCGACGATGACGAAGCCGTTTGAGGACTCGTCGTTACTGTAAGATGATTGCTTCAAAGAGATATTGCTTTGAACTGAATGGAGAGCTTCAAAGAGAGAAACTATGATTGATTAAGATAATGAAAGATCAAAGATCAAAGATCATCGACTAACGGAGGAATGGCCATGATGTAGGTGAGCAGTAATCGGAAGTCATCCGCAGTGAGGACGACGTGCGAATCGGGGAATGTGACAAGAGGAGAACCATCGTCTGTTCGGGAACCTGAGAGAAGGAGGATTATCGATTGATTTTCGGAATCAACGCAAATGTCACTGGCTATTCTGCAAGAAATTATGCGATTCTCACCCGAAACAAAGGCGAATCGGGTCGCGAGCAGATCGGACATGTCCTTCACTCGCAATCGTTCCGAGCCAACGGAGATGTAGCCATCTACAAAAAATGTCTTTTTTTTTGAAAATATGATTTTTCAGGCCCCCAAAACTCCTTCTCAATTGAATAGGAAACCCTGCAACAACCCGCTGCTCTCCTTACGAAAGTGCATAGCGATTATGCGGAATTGGTTGAGTGGAGCCAACGGAAGGGAATTCATTCCGAAGGGAAGGAAGAAGGGGATAGAAAGGGAATCGGAAGGAAGAAGAAAGGCAGTGAACAACGTGTGAAAGTGAATGGAATGGCCCTTCTTTCGATTCAATTTCGAACACCGTACGGATATTTCCCCTGAATGGGGAGAGACTCATCCATTCATCGATTCATCCATGATTCTCTCTCTTGCAACTCCTCTATTGTACTCTTCCGCTGTTTTTGCAGACTGTATAGCGGAGAAGGTCAGAAAGTGCGCTGGTGTGCGATCCCACGATGGAAAATGAGGAATCAGGGGACCAAGTCGCAACAAGTCCCTCTTCTTCCTCTTTCTAGAATCATCCTTCTTCCGTCGTTCATTAGCTCTCGCTCGTTTCAGTCACAAGTGAGAGGAGATGAAATTACCAAGCTCTCTTCTAATTAGTGAGAAGAGTTGGTAAGAGAGGAGTCACGACTCATTCAATCTAAATTATCCCTTTCTACAAAGTCACGCGGATTCTACACAGAAAATGTTGCTTTCAGAAAGATTGCACGGGAAATCGATAAATCCAACCGTACCCCATGAATCGTCCTGGGAATCGTTCTCCGCAGCATCCTCTATCGCCATGCTCTCAGCAACCATCCAGCCGGTGCCTGCAATAGGGATTATACATTTTTCTTCCATTTTTTCTGCCATAAGTTCGTTTTCCATCTTCTGAGTGTTGGGAAAATGTAGAAGGGTTGAAAAATCTGACCGTATCGTGCGTTGGCGGATCTCTCGAGCACCGATTGATATCCAGAATCCTCGAGAAAGTCAGCTCCGTTCTTGAGAGAAGCCTGAAGGGAAGAACAGAATAGAGACCAATTCGGATCCACCATTCATTCCAATGCCAGAGGCAACGCAAAAACAGACAAGGAAAGCATCCATTTCGATTACTTTTACTCGCTTTCCCTATAGTATAGAAAGGGAAGAAAAGGCGATAATTCTCGCTTGAGGGCCATGAGCAATGGTACGGAAGGAAGAGAAGGAACACGATGAACGAATGAAGGAATGAATGAGCTGCCAAGGTCGAGAATCTATTTCTTTCACGATCACATGGTATTATCAGTAAGACTAATTAGTGATATCCACGTAGGTTTTCCAGGCACGAAGAGAACAAACATGTAAGAGTAAGGCACTTCTTCCTTCAGAATCAATAGCTCTTATCAAATGATAATTGACTAATCTGTTATCTAGCGCAAAGAGCAGTGCAAACGAGATGGAAGGAAAGGTGTCAGGAGTGATACGAGCGAGTGTTATGATAAGGAGTAGCCAGTGAAAGCGAAACTTCTGAGTACAATCGCCTGGGGGCAGAGGGTAGACAATGGATCGAGAGAGAAGGGAAGGGAAGGTACTGGAAGTGGACAAGGAGGGAGGTGTCAATGGAATGGTGTATGCTCACGAGACTAAGAATGGGTTGGAATTGAGAAGAGAGAGAACCGATCCATTTCAAGAGAGAAGAGAGAAGGTAATAAGGGAGAGACTCATTAGTAAACAGAATGAGGAATCGAAGGAAGAAGACGGAAAAGGCCTGAGGGGATGGAACAGAGGGTGAGTACTACCTCTTCTTCTTTGGGGCACACTTGCCTCTCCATAGAAAAGCGTTGCTAGGATTGAGCACAAGAAGGGAGAAAGACTAGTATCGAGACTAATTCGAGTGAAGAAGAGACACGGTTGTGACAGGCAAAGTATAGTTCAACAGTACCGTTTTGGCAACAGTTCAGTCTCCAGTCTGATCCCATGTCACATTTTGAGGCGAATAACTGTGACTGGTGAGGGATGAAAGGAAACGAAAAAGCGAACGAAAGGAGGAAAAGAACGCATAGCATTCAGTTTATGGCAGAGCTACGGATGGCATTTCGATGCGGAATGGGAACGAAGCTATTTGTGGAATGATGGCTATTGCTACTATCGAAGTTCCTTCTCGAAGAAGAGGAAGAAGAAACATATGGACGAATGATATCAGTGAGAGATAGGGAGGAGAAGAGGGAGAGAAGAGGGCAAAGGTGAATGGAAAAGATACGAAGGAGAGATTCGGAAACGTCGTTTAGATGGCATGAAAGGGAAGCCATTGATGGAGTGCTAATAGGGGAGAGACCCCAATAAAAAGTGGAGATCGAATTGCAGAGAAGCGTTCGTAGTGAGAAGACTCGCTGTGAACCACTTGAGAGGAGAGAGTGAGGGAATGGAGGAGAGGGAAGAGAAAGGGAGAAAGGGATGAAGTGGACAGGGCTATCAAGCATGACCACAGAACGAGTGGGGAAGGTGTGAAGGAATGGATTGACGGGTCTTACTCGGGGTCTGGTAGCAGTAGAGAGTTACCAGAAAAAAGTTCAGAAAGATACCTTCAATGCCCGTAGATCGAAGTCGATATCGTAGAAGAATGCAGGGGCGTCGATGAAATCATCTGATTGGGATCCACTGAAAATAAATGGGTTCTCCAGTCGGCTTCATCCAGTTATTATGACAGAAATGGTAGTATGTAAGTGAGAAATGTGTATACGAATCGACAGCTTTGATATTTGAATGGATAAAAGGGGCTACAGCATGCGAGGGTGGGAATTCAACCAGTTGGACTAGAATGGAATCAGCAGCTGATATGACACCTGCAGTGAATGGAAGAGAGGGAGTGAGAGAGATCTAAGCGGCTAAAGTGGGCAGAGAGACACCAAGGGAACAGTCTTGCCTACGGGGGAGAGAGGGTCTGACCCTAGTGAGAGAAAGAGAGAGAGAAAGGGGAAGTGTCCAGGTGTACTGGGATTGAATGGACCATGGGTAGAGAGAGAGAGAGAGAGAGAGAGGGACAGTGTCTTGAGTTACAGTGTGTGGACATTCTACCCCCTCAGGTTCCCCTCTCTCTCTTCCTTCTCTACTTTACTGGTTTGATCCATCCACTCAAGACTGTTCTGATTGAGTTGCCTTCTCTCACCCGTTATGAGTTCTCCCCTCCTATCCAGAGTGGGGGGAAAGGGCGAAAGACCGGATCTACTCTCTCTCTTCCCTTCTAGTACTCACGAGAGAGGGCAGATGGCATGAATTAGTGTAGAGAATATTACGAGATCTACTCTGCTAATGCCGCCAATCAGTACGCGAGATCCCTAATTTGCCATTGGATGCAGTGTGGAATGGAGGATTGGACTCTAATCATTTCGTATGTTGCATGAGTACTGCAACAGTCGTTATTATGCTGTTTTTTTACTTATCACGAGCCATCAATTTTCTACATTTCTCAGAACTCAGAATTGCAGAACTTAGTTCGAGAAGTCACGTTAGCGGAAGTCATCAAAGTGAACGATCCTCTCGAGGAATCTCTCCTCTCCTTCGCTGCAACTCTTCTTCTCCCTTCAACTCGTTTCCGACCCTTCTCACTTATGACAAATGGACTACCCAAGACTTCCCTCTTTGTCTACTCCCTCCTCCACTCTATCAACCTCTTCTCTCACTGTCTTGCCTCTCTCGATATCCCCCAGTCTCTCACCCTCTTCGAATCCCGGAGGAGGAGGCTGCATCCACAGAGGAAGTGAGGGATGAGAGGGGCAGGATCGAGTCTCGGGAGGAACCTGCAAGAGATACTGTAGGAGAATATCGATTGAATGGGAGACCTGTGAAGAAGTGAATGATTCTGAGTAGAAGGGCGTAGAACATTGGAGACTCTCACTCTACTAGTTGATTGACTCGTCTCTTTCTCTCTCTTATCGAAGGGTCGAAGAGAGTGCCTCCAATCACTAACTGATAAGGAATTCAGGCACGGCTTCTACCCAGATTACGTTGAATTTGCTGATCACCAGCGATTTTTACGATCGGTGAGTTGGAATCAACTGTACGAAATTCCTATAGACTCATCAACTCGTTCTATTTTTCGAAAAGGGACTGATTAATGCAGAAGTTGCATTCATTCTACTGAACAAAGTTGCTGCAGCATCCAATGTTCCACTCTTCGAAAATGCATTGAATACTTTGTTAGTTACTGCACACTGCTGCCGTTCAGTCTTGTAAACTTGCAACTTGTATTCATGACTGAGTAATACAAACCCGTGGTGAGAGAGTGGAAGAGTCGATTGGTGGTTCCTCCTCTCTCCTCATTCGATCCCATCTCGAAGATGGGATTCGAGACGACCAGAGATCGACTAGCCAGCTGATGAATGATATTTAATACGGCTTGCTTCGATCAGCATCATCATCGATAGCAACGAATAAGAATACGAGCGTTGCGATAACATGGAACATTGCGTAGAACATCAACATCTATCATCATCAGTTTGCGTTATAATTGTGAGAAGATAACACAAAAGTTGGGAAGTGGCTAGTACATAATTAGGCTGGAGACTACATGGAAGGAGGTTGAGTCCAGCAACACTGGCCATGCAAATGTGGGGTGTTGCCATGAGTGAGACTGCATGTAGAATGAAGATGTAGAGGATAGAAGTGAACTATGAGGGTGAGGAGAAGGTCAGAGAGGAGGGAGAAGAAGGAGAGCGAGAGATACAAATGGTAACGGGAGGGATGAACGGAGTCATGCATGAAGTATTAAGGAGAGCATGGGGTAAACAGACGATAAACAAGGGAAGAGATCAAAAGAGGAGCCTCTCCATTTGTCTTGTAAGACTTGAAAGGTGCTGGAAGATAAAGAGAACGATTGCTTTGGGAATACGTAAATTGCCTTTTGTCGGATTATGATGCTGATCCGGGTATTGTTTTCTGCATTTTTGATACTGTAAAATAGAGGGAAATGAGAAATCATTTGCGAGTCTTGCGAGTTTGCAAACCAGCCTCGAGTGTGAGACTGAACAGACTGAGAAGCAAGCAAATGAGACTGAACAGACTGAGAAGCAAGCAAATGCGCAAAAAGTGGGCGAAAAGCTACAGAGACACGCGAAGATTCGGACAAAGAAGGGAAAGGAGAAGAAGAGAGAGGAGAGAGGAGGGAACCATCTGTCGGAGTCCATTCATCATAGAGCTACTACAAATCAGAGCGAGAGAGAAAGAATAACCAAGAACTGTATTTTGGCCCATACTTCATCTACGTACGATAAAGTCTAGGAACGAATCAATGCGAAGTATAGAGAACAGTCAAGAGAGAAATGGTAGAAGGCTGTTGACGTGGTCACGAGTGAGAAAGACTGCATTGCAGCTAGTCAATTCTCGATTGAAGAAAGGACTAAACTAGAAAAGCGAAGGAGGACTGAAGCCGCTTCTCAGCTTAGTCTGCATCACCATTCCTTCGATGGGAAAGGAATGCGGAGGTTGGAATGAATTGGAGGGAAGAGAAGGAGGAGATCGGATTTCAGATGGAAGAGGAGAGGCACAACCGAAAATGGGCGGATTTGAGAAGAAGAGGGGAAAACAGAGTTGATGATAGAGACGAGGAATGGAAGAGAGACAGAGAGGAGGAGGGGTTCATTCTGTCTCCCTCTCTAGTAGAGGAGGGAATGGTTGGCCACGACAAAAAATGGAATCGAAAAGCGAGAGAAATGGCTGTGCAAGCATGGTAGTGGCTTGGACTATTCAATGAGACTTGGTCCTGTGCAATGAACACCGGAAGGAAGTGGAAGACCCTTCAGGATATGAATACGACTGAATGGTCATTTGAGGAGAAGGAAGGGGACCATGCTGGGGCATATTTTCAAGTGCGGGATTATGAGATATGAGAAGAGGAAGGAGGAGAGGGAGGGAATACAAAGAGAAGCTGGAAGGGAAGGGCCAGTGAGTACGACCAGTAGAGAAGAAGAGAAGAGGATGTTGCGAAAACTGAGAAGAATCAGAGAATGAATTCTTCCAGAGAATCTTTGAAGAGAAGAAGAAGACTGGAGAAGAGACTGAGATGATCGAAAGAAAGAGGGCAACTGAATTTCCCGCGTGAGAAGAGAAGCGATGAAGGATAGAGAGGAAGTGAATAGAATTGAGCGACGAATAAATTGTGCGGATATGAACACCAAGTGATAGAGGAAATGAGAATGAAGGAGTATTCGCAGTTAGAAAGAGGGAAGGACTGGGGGAGTAATTTTCTTCTTTTGGGACGAGTGACGAGAGAGTTGAGGCCTCTCTTCGGTTGAAGACAAAGTGGGAAGAGAGAGAGAGAGAAGGAGAAGAGAGAGGAGAGAAGTCAGAGAAAGGGGAATGGAGACACAGAGAAGGACATCGATTCCAATGGACTGGAGAGAGGACAGAAGAAGATGACCTATGAGATGGAATGGGAATGACAGGAGAAGAGGAGGAGATGTGACTGGTGCGTGTTCGAACTCCGCCTACGTCTCTCCTACATCAAGAACTCTATAGCGATGGGGAAATGATATTGGGTGAACTGTTCAACAGGTAAACTGTTCATCATCTAACTGTTTTTCTTCAAAATGAACCCATAGATTCTGAATTAGAAAATGAGTAGTGAATCGTACGACAGAATAAGACTGGCCTTCATTTTCCCTCTGCTCAGTCCCCATCCAATATTCATTTTCTACAGCATCACTCATGAGTCTCCGCTACTTCTCCTCTATCTAGAAGGACGGAGAAGATGGGAGAGAAGGAGAAGTGAGAGGAGAACTACCATTGATGTCTTATTTACGTAGTTGATGGCATGGGAATTGCGACGGAATTGAATGGTGATGCCACTACAGTCTTCCAATATCATCACTCAACTGCAATATTATTGAAAGCGTTGGAACTTATCATGATCACACTTTTAATTTCAAATATCTGCTGCATACAACATTCTCTAGATCAACAACCACTGCAAGCTTCTCCCTCTTCTCCCTACAGTGATGATCCTCCATCACGACCCTCCTTCTCGTTCTAGATTCTGATCTCTCCTCGTCTCTACTATGATGAATGTGCTTGCTTCGTTCCTCCCTTGAGACCTTCTCCTCCTCGTAAACAAGCTTTCTCGTCCCTTTTCTCGCCCTATCAATCTCAATTCTGCCCCCTCTTTCCTCCCTCCATCACAACATCTAAACTCAATCATAACTGGCCAGAGATTTGTCATGAGATAGTGAGAATCTCTGCAGAAAACGACCCGAAATAGACGCACTCACGAGTTTGTTTCGTCTCTCGAGGGAATACTGTAGAGTGGGAGAGGGAATCCATTATTCGTGCAAATCTCAGTCTGAAGAAGGAAGAGAGCGAGAGGAGAGAAGAGGAATGACAAACGATGCTGGAATTACGACGACGAATTCAGGATTACAGACCTTCCTCCTTCACAAAATGCCTTGTTTTCGAGGAAGAAGAAGACAGACAGAAGATTGAACAAAACAAGCGAATTGATAGGGAGAACCATCCGAGATTGAATAAAGATCAAAGATCAGGACAAACTGCATTAGAGAGAGTCTCTTTCTACGCTTTATAGTCAACTAGAACGAGTAGTCGAAAGAAGGAAATGACCAGAGGGGTTCATTCCAATTGAATGAGAAGAAGGAGTCTCCCCATTTCATCATCACTACTCAATCGTTCTCCCCTCTATCTCCTCTGTTATTCGATCCCTTCAGCGGATATCCGGGAACCAGTAGAAGGAACTCGCCATTCTGGGAATGGAGAAGAAGAGATCTGAACAGAAT
Source organism: Pristionchus japonicus (assembly GCA_900490845.1). NCBI lineage: Eukaryota > Metazoa > Nematoda > Chromadorea > Rhabditida > Neodiplogasteridae > Pristionchus > Pristionchus japonicus. Next base: position 988,754 of record LS494107.1, on the reverse strand, counting down.
GAGAGACTCACGAGTGTCGCTAACTGATTTCCTCCTGCAGTGGACTACGTCACAATTTTAGGAAAAGTTGTTTTCTCTTCCGAAGATCTATGCTCAAGATCTTCATTCAAATGTTCTTTATTCATCTTTATTCACTGAATTTGAGGTGCAACATTCTGAACTAACTATCTATGGGAAGTCATAATACGGCCACTGGGAATACTGGGAAACAGAGACACTGGAGCGATTTGGATCTAAGAGATTACATTGAAATGAAGATGAAACACAAAGTACATCTACATTAAATTACTCTAGAGAAGAGAAGTAATAAGAAAGAGGGTCACAATGTAGAGGAAGTGCATGGAGATTTGATATTAGGAGGATCTACTAGTCTACGTATTCTAGAAATTCCAATTATGTAGAGATTCAATCAATCATGAATAGGAGGAATGAAATATATGAACAATTCTCGAAATTACAGTTATGATCGCTACAACACAAATCAGGAACTTAATTAATTCAATCACAATTCAGCTAATCAATGGCTCATCACGTGCTGTAGTTTCATTAGAGGATTTCTAGGGAAAGGACCGTGAAGGGAAGACAATTGAATGAACCAGAGAACATGAGGAATAAGGAATGGATGAATGGTCAATCTACAGTACAGTGATCTCAAAACAAGTAGATGCAACAATGAAGAAGAAAAGTGAACATCTCGGAGTAACTCAATGGCCATCTACATAGATGTAATGAAGGGTGATCAAACAGGGACTGTGAGGAGAAGATGCAAGAAGAATGAAGGGAAATGAGAAGAGGAGGAACGGTGACTCAATGGGGAAGAGAAGGAAGAGGGAGATGGGTGATCTTCTACTGGTAGTTGTCGTAGAGACTCGCCAGTTCCACCGTCTTCTTCTGTCTGACCACGAAATGGGCCTGCAAGTAGAAGAGATCATGTCTCCGTTCAGCTCGATCTGGATGATCGATTGAATCAAGAAAGACCCAGTCCGAAGAAGATTCAATCTTCCCACTTCCCACCTTCATTCCTCCCTTCGACTTCATGCACTCATAACAGCGAGCAGCAGAGTCGGAGTAGGCAGTGAAGATGAAGACGACGATCTCGCACTGCAATTCTCACCTTTGATCCTCCTCTCCTTCTCTTTCTAGATCTACCTTGCATTCGTCGCACGAGTGGGACGAGTCTGCGAGGGCAGGGTCGATCTCCTCGACGGATCCTCCTTCCTCCTCTACCCACTTCTCCACCATCATCGAGTAGCCGAGAGATCGGAGCAACACTGCACGGATGTACTTCCGAGTCTGTTAATCAGTTGATTAGACAAGGATAACTCGAGGGGATACCTTCTGATCGGTGACCGTGCCCTCCTCCGCAATCTTCCAGAACGTACGAACCATTGCAATCGTGGACTCCATCTTCTGGAATGGATTGACTTATTTCAGGCCAATGCCTAGGATAAAATACCATATCCCATCATTTGGAGTTATTGAAGGGTAGAAAAAAGTGATTAAATGAGTGATTGAAGGGTAGAAAAGAAGACTGCCTACCTCAATTCGATTTCGCTCATATTGATCCACAGCCTCATGCAGGAGTTGAGCAGTTACCTCTCCCGAATTCCACGCCACGTGAACGCAGACTCTGATTAGGGAAGATAATCGGGATGATTCAGATCCATGTTCTCACCCTGTCGCTTGCACCCAATGGAGGGTTGCTGCACCCGTGAAGACCACGTCTCCAGGCTCCTGCATGAACCTACAACAGATTTCACTTCCAAAAGTTCAGTCGTTGATCAGAAAGAAGTCTCATTCTAGTGATAGGATATGGAATTCAGATGGGACAAATCGATTAGAAATACTGAATGGGTACTCAGTGAGTACTACTCACCGATAGACGGGGACGCCCAACTGCTGCAACTCCTTGCTGTCCGGCCACACAGGCACGTCCGTTCCGAGGCGGAGATTCTGAAGAGAAGAGAGTGATTGGATAGAATGGAGAAGGGAAGAGTACGGTAACAATTAGATACTGTACCTTCGATTTCGCCTCTTTCTCGACCAGAGGCACGAATTCCTTCGCGACCGCCATCCACTGACTCGCTCCCGGCCCGCACGCGACATTGATCGAGGGTACTGCTCCATCTTCCTCGTGCGCAGCAGTACGCGCCCCCAGCACCTGAAGAAGCACCTCTTTCATCCATCCATTCATCATCGAGAGAATCATGGGAGAATGCAAAGGAATCAAGGAGATACCTTGAGGAAGCTGTACACTCCGTTGAATCCCTCAACCGCCTCGACGTAATTGAGGAAATCATGCTCCGTTCCCGGTCGGAAGATCGCCGGGAGTCGCTCGATCTCCTGAGAATGAAGAATGGATGAAAGGAGGTTTCATCGATGATGTAGAATACCTTGATCTGCTGCGTGAATATGGATGGATCGAGCAAGAGATTCACGCCAAATTCCACTCGTTCCACCTTCTTCGCCTTCTTCGCAGCTCCTCCCGTCGCCTCCTCCTCCTCTGAGAATTGAGAGATCAACTAGTTACTTCCATCTCACTCATTATCTCAAGTGAACTGGCGAATTAATGAAAATAATGAATGGATCTTCTCTTCTCAGATGAATTGTTCTCACCTCTTTCCAACGCCTTCCTCATGTAGGTCGCCTGTTCCTTGATTGTCTTATCTTTCGAAACGGACTCCAACAGCCAGGTGGTTCTGCCCCTTCCGTCCATATTCTCATCCGGACTCTGTCGCTTCTGAACCCGACACTGAAATGTCAAAATTTTCTACTGAAAGAGAATCAATCCGTACTCCGATCTTCATGTCGGGAGCAAGATCAGAGAGGACATCGGGAGTGAACAGCTTCGTATCGAATCCGACCTTTTTCGATATTCCCCTACAATGATTCCATTGTGCTCAGGAGTGATCAAAAGAAGATGAAAGAGGAGGAAACTCACTTGATCAATACGATAGGCTGTCGTCTGCACACAGCCTCCAAAAGTCCACTCTCGAGATCGTAGTCGGCATCCATCTGAATTAGGAACTCGCTTCTTGTCTCTGAAACAGATTCGAACCTTGAACACGGTCACTGGAGGGTGGAGATCAATATTGGAGGAGGAAGGAGTGCGTGGAGGACGAGGAGAATACGCCTCATCGAAGATTTGAGTCTGATCGCCGCTCGCTCTCTTATCGACGAGTGTCTTCAGTGCAGCAGCTGAATTGAAGAGGAATGCATGGACGGATCTTCATTTCAGTCATCTCAATTCAGCATGACTTCATCCAACTTCAGTCTATCAACTTACAATCCGTGCCCAGAGGAATCTTAAGCGACGCGAGAAGGGAGAAGGATGGAGGAGGGACGCACACTCGGGAAACAATCGGAGCTCCTGTGCACATAGAGAATCAAAACGGTAGACAAGTTACTGTAAGATTCAATCGATCATGCGATCACTCTCTCTTGTTCATTAGTCATCGAAAGGAATTGAGGAAGCAAGTTCAATTTCTTCCGAAGTCTATCAACTTTCAAAGTGAAAATTTGGCTTACTGTTCATTCTTAGGGAAGATGGTACTTAGAGATGGTGTAAATGAAGATTAAAATGTGAACTATTGATGACTTATCACTCAATTACTTAATTAAGGATAAGTAAAAATGTTCTTATCAATTCAATATGCTTCCCAACATCAACAATCACATGCACAGCAACAACAACAAAACCGTGAAGCAAAGCCTCCCATTCTCTTTGCTCACTCATTCCAATTTATTCATTCAATTTCCAGTTCACTTGTATTTCCCATTTCTCTTCAGTGCCGTATGATTCAGTATTCATGAACACATTTTTATCGTTCACAAAATAAATTTTATCAACTACTTTCTACAAAAATCGAGAGGCCCTCGCTCTACATACTACAATCGACTCAGAGGGTCGCACACGGAAAGGGGTGGAGTCTCATTGGGGGAAGGGGCGGAGTCTCTTCGAGTGGGCGGGGCTTCACAGCGGGCGGAGTCTAACGGATGGGTATGTCGATGACGGAGCGGAGTCCATTGAGGTCGTCCAGATTGTACTCCGAATACTTCTGGTCGGCGGGGACTACGAAGGCACGACCCTGCTGCAAAGGGGGCGGAGTTAGGGGCGGAGTCAGGGAGGGATCAACTCACCACTCTCTGTCCGTTGTAAGTGGAGTAGGCGGGAGCCTGAGCGAGGAGGGGTGCATCTCTCTCCAGAGCAGTGCGTACATTCTCCGATGAGAGGGCGGCTGCAAAGAGGGAGCTTAGAGGGGGGAAAGGGGCGGGGCCAACTCACCATACAGCTCACGAGCTGCAGCAGGCTTCAACTTGAGAGGAGAGGGAGCAGGGGCGGCCTGGTTGGTGCGAGAGGAAGAGGCATACGCAGGACGAGACTCCTGAGCTGAAAGAGAAGAGATACGGTAGATAGATGGATATAGATTGACTCACGATAGTTGTATGCTCTCTGCTGGTTGTTCTGCGCATAGACGAGATCGTTGGGGATTCCGATGTATGCAGATTCAGCCTGTCCGCTACCGTATCCTCTCTGCTGGTTACTGTATCCACGAGCGGGAGAACGAGGAGGGAGAGGGGCTGCCGATGCATTGTTGTTCGCATCAAGCACCACCGTAGTCGGCGCATTCAGAGTGCGAGCTCCCAGCTGGAACGAGCATCGATTAGTACCGTAGCCTCTACCGTACCCTTGTGCACACCCAGACATTCGATGCCGATAGCTGCTCACGTGCCGTGGGTAGGTCACGCTCTGCAAAGGGGGCGGAGCTAGAGAGTACCGTACCTCGGAGGGGTTACCCTGAGAGTAAGTCTGCTGCTGTTGCTGCTGTTGTCTGTAGATGGGATTGAGGCCATCGTAAGCGTACTCGGAAGGCTCGCGCTAAAGAGATCGAAGATCAAAGATCAAATCTTTTCTCCATACCTGAGAGGCTCTCTGGGGACGAATGGGCGACTGCGTGACAGCCTGACCGTAGTTGGCATACGGATTGTACGACTGCTGGAAAGGAGTACGTTATTGATCAAGTACTGAATCCTACAGTACTCACCACGAGTCCTCTCTGCTGCTCGCTATCCAGTCCCTGGCCGAACGAGCCGTAGGGAGCCTGTAGGGATACGGTATTGATTGGGGATACGGTAGATCGGGTTACGGTACCTCCTGATTCTCGACGGCAGTGTTTACATCGGCACGAGAGGGGACACGACGGACTGAGGGCTGGTTGTAGGCTCCTCCCGTCGAGTAGACTCCTCCCGGCTGCACGTACTCTGATGACTTGTACACTGCAAGGAGGAAAGGTTACAGTAGGGGTACGGTAAGGATACAGTACCCCAAGGATACGGTAACTCACGAGGGCCGGCGGGCGAGGCAGGGGCAGACTGGTAGCCAGATCGCTGCTGCTGGCGAGAGGAAACTGCAGCTGCAGCCTGCTGCTGGTACTGCTGGGCATACTGCTGCTGCAAGGATACGGTATGAAGGAGTACGGTAGGGTTACGGTAGTTCTTGGGATACGGTAGGACGGGGTACGGTACCTGCTGAGCATACTGCTGTTGCTGCAGTCTCTGCTGCTGGGCAGCGTACTGCTGCTGCTGTTGCTGCTGCTGGTAGTACTGCTGCTGGGCGAGTTGACGGTCTGAAGAGAGGTACGGTAGGTATACGGGGATGGTATTCTATCGATTTGATACTGTAGCTGTAAACGTACTCTGCTGCTCGATGTACTGCTGTTGCTGCAGCTGCTGCTGCTGGTAGGCCAATTGCTGCTGCTGAGCCTGAGCTTCAGCCTGCTGGCGAAGGTACGCCTGAAGGGGATACGGTAGAGGGGTACTGTAGGGGTACGGTATACCTGATCGACCTGGGGAGCCGGGGCAGCAAACTGTTGCTGCTGTTGCTGGGGCGGAGGAGCTGCGGCTCCGCGAGCACTGGAAAGTCTACTGTAGATACCGTAGCCTTGAGATCCCCTTGAGTATCGATTGCTTACCCGGGAAGAGGATAGTAGGCGGAGGGCGCGTAGTAGGGCATCCTTTAGTGAGAGAGGACGATCGAATGAAGAAGAGGGACGAGTCGAGATCGAGTCCGAAGTGAGAAGTGAGAGAAGGAGAGGAGAGAAGGGCTTTTATAGGGAGAGGAGAGGATGAGAAGAATGGTGGAATCAAATGAAGATGAGAGAGAAGAGAAACTAGAGGAGACGCAAATCTCCAATTATGGATCACTCACTCATCTCACCCTCATCTCATCCACTAACTCGGTCGGATTGCGAAAAGTTGTCGGAAACAACATGTTTATTACACAAGAGAACCGATAATCTGGGATAGAATCTGACTAAACTCTAGTGACTCAACTGATCTGATCAGACAAAGTCAGACTCATTCCTACAACAGAAAGACAATGCTGAAACAACAAGAAAGGCTATGTGCAATTTACAGTACGAAAGTTGCCTGATTTAGAATTCAAAGATCTAATAGGTAAGGAACATTCGTGAAATGGTTAGAAGGACCTCTGACACTCAATTCAATTCACACAAGGTGATCTGAGCACTCGACAAGGCAATTGATACGCTTACAACAATTCGATGGCAGGAAAAGAAGCTACACTAACAATGAGCAACTAGCTCTCACTCTAATCACTCGGCTACAGATAATCACTAACAACTGGAAAGGAAAGGGTCGTCCATTCGAATCACCGGGGACTCTCGACGGGAATTATACAGTATCAAAACAGGGGAGGGGAATCAATCAATACATATACTTGGACATTTCGTTGTAGATGGCAAGAACGAGAGCAGCTCCCGTTCCTCTGACCACATTGACGAATGCACCGTGGAAGAAGGCACGATATCCCTCCTTCGAGTAGATTTGCTGCAAACAAATTGTTTGAGATGAATCTTGATTATACCAACTCAAATTCACCAAATCAACAGTCTGCTTAATTAAGGTACTGTTACTCAGTGGTAGAATCAACAACCATCCCTCACCTTGGCACAATCGATGGATCCCTTGTACAGTAACTCCTTCTTGCCAGCTTGCATCATCAATCGTCGTCTTACCGTATCCAGAGGATACGAAGTCATCGCTGCCACTAGTGTTGATACCTGCAGGAAGTCAGTTCGTAATCATCATTGACCATTGTTACTACTAGTCCGCAATGCACTAATCTCTACAATGAACGTATGTTGTTTTATTTTTATATAGGACCTAGCCAATCATTTTCGAAATGGAAAACGACAAGGTAGGCAAAAAGGTAAGATTCCCCGACCTGTCCAACGGCGAAAGCGCGAGTGAATCCGAGGTCCTTTCCGTCCTTGGAGGCGAATGGCTTCGCGAAGTCGAAGAGGCCGTAGTACGCACCCCGATACAGAAGGATGTACTGCAGCGAAGGGAGGAGACCACTGTAAAAGGGTGATTGGATGAATGAACGACATCCAATAGAGGATATCAGGAAAAGCTCAAAGGAATCATGTATGTTTTCCGTTTCATGTCAAGACTATCATTCAAGGTTTTTTTTCGAAATTGACAGGAATCGTAAACATGAGATGTACTCACATGTAGAGCCCCTTGACGCCATCCGACTTCACTATCTTCGCAATGCAGTCCATCAGACCCTGCAATCATCGCATTCATTCTCCTCTCTTCCTCAATCAACATCATCTTCCCCTGCTCCTACTCTGTACGAGTTATCAACTTCTACTCTCTCTAGGGCGTATCAAATTTATAAATAACTGCACTGACAGTGAACTCTCTGCTCTCCTTGCTCCTTCCCATATCAATGGCGAGTCTCGTTCTCGTGAAATCGAGAGGGTAGATGATGAGGAATGTGGCCACTCCCGCTCCTCCGCCAGCCACCAGATTACCTCAATCAAGGAGAGATTACTCGGTACTCTTCTACTTTCCCGGAAGAGTGGCCTTTGGTCACTGGCCAAGTTAGAAAAAAAATCATGAAATGTCCTAACGAGATTACCCAATGTATGGTTGAGGAAGGATGGAGGTTAGATTTTTCCCGGGCAATATAAAAGTTCTGATCACTCAAAAGATACAACCGAAAACAACAAGAAACAAAAAAAGATCCAGTGTGTGTATTGTAGTCTGCATCAATTTCGTAGTCTAGATTCAGAATTCATCGGTCAATGGAATGAGTACACTAGACTACTCACCAACGAGGAATCGTCCCTTCTGTCTCTCATCGACTCCATTCAAGGAATACTTCTTGAATAGCTCCTTGAACGCGAGACCGAGCGACTCCTGAAAGACATTTTTAATGTATCGTCGCATTCACTGATTGTTTCTCTTTTCAAGCCACATGCAAGAAGGGAGGGAGACAAATCATTCAATCCAAAACACCACAAAATAATTTTTTTTCGAAGGAGACATTAGGGGACAAAGTGATATTTTTGACCGAAACTTTCAATTTTCTCACAATTCTCTCACCTGTGAGCAACTCCTCATAATATTGGCTAGATTTCCCCTCCAGAACGAAGCGAATCCCTGCTCCTTCGGGATTCTCACGAAGCAATCGGCCATCCCCTTGTACCGATGCTCTACTGCGATCGTCGACTGAGAGTTTTGCAGCTGGAATTCTCCAATTTCCATCAAATTCAGGGCTGCTATCTTTCCTTGTTTAAAATGGTTCAGCTTTCCTTCATTTCATCTTCATAACGCTCTTCTCTATTATAGAAAGTCATCGTGTATACTACTCGATGAATCAACTGATAACATAAAAATATCTCAAATATCAGTGATCGAATCAGGAACATTGATGTCTCTATCACCCGTACACCACTCCGATATCAGCACACTCACCTGTAGTATCAGCTTGACCCTCTCAACAGGCGCGATCACAGTCTTCGCGATCGTAGCCGCGACGGCTCCCGCGAGGAAATCCTGCGAAGGGGTTACGGTACTCATCAATCAATAATATGCAAATTGGAAAACAATGAGTCAGAATAGTACCTTGCTGAACTTGAGTGCATCATCGAGTTGGATGGGCGCATATCCTTTCGATGTGCTGGGAGCGATTAGGTCTCTGCAATTTGCAACAATCAATAAATGGGAATATGAGAATAGAAATTCCACAAACATACCTGGTCGCCAATGCCATTCAAACGGTGAAGATTGTACTATAGAGGGGGGTGTCACTATCACTGTCTCTCACCCTCTCTGACCATCCCCTCTTATCTCACGCCATTTGTCATCGCACCGTTCCGTTTCATCCTTGCTAGCCTTGGCTCATATAGAGCGATGCCACGGGTAATAAAGCAGAATACAAAGTACTAAAGATCAGCATTTCGGCAATAGTATCGAACAGTGACCAAGAGACCCCACCCTGATTGCGAAAGGAGAGAAAAAAAATTCAAGTATGCGCATGGAGTAGGGACAACTCCAGGGTTTTTTTTCAGTAGTTCCACCCTTTTAAGAATACCCAATGATTCACAGTTTATAACCTGGGTGCAGTTCCTGCTGTTCCCATGGACCATGGACGAGACTGTGACTGGGGAGCGAACTGGAAAGTGATAAGATCAAGACAAGTTCACGCAAAGAACAGTATTCAAATACCATTACATCATTGCATACAGCCATGGCCATGTGAGAAGAAGGATTGAACATTGGGAGGAAGAACTATGGATGGGAGGGAAGAAGGGAAATGGAGGGTCGGAGAGAGGCAGAGAAGGATCGGCGAGTAAGAGAACACTCAACTAATACGATAGACTCCACTGCCGAAATGTAGGGATGACGAAAAAGAGGAGAGGGAGGGTAGAGAACCATCTCTGTCTTACTGTCACTCTCCCTCTCTCTCGCCCTCTCATGAGTGTTCTTTGATGGCAGGCTGTTTACAGTGAGTTCCGTCTAGTCTTACGCAATTGCCCTTTCACTGACTACTCTTGGATGGAAGGGAAGGGAATGGAACAGATCAGCGATTAGTGAGTACTCAGAGGGACGGAGAAAACAGAATGAGGAAGCACTTGAATAACAGCATGTGGGAGGGGAGGAGAACCATCAAAGATAACCACGGAACAAGTACTCAAACAGTTGTCTTCTCTAAAATATCTCTATCTGACAGCCGCAACGCTTGAAACAACTGCGATGCGGTTCAAAAGTTCAATTTCAGGATAAGCTTGAGTCAGACTCGTGATTGAGATAGATAACTTTCGTTGCGAATCTGCATTCCAATCGCTTTCTCCGTGTACAATTCCTCTCTCCAACACACAACATCAATATAAGATATCTCGTTCATTGTGCAAATATCTGATATTACAAATTTGTTGATAAATGGCGCTAGACGCAATTCCGAAACACCGACTCATTATTAAATACTCTCTCTACCGGGGGTTTCGGAAACTACTAGATTACTAGTGGGAGATAAAGGCATTAACAGAGATGATAGTATGGGGGAGGGCGAAAGAGATAGTATATTGCAGAGATCGGGGATTAGTACAGAGGAGGTATCTGGAAGGAAGCAAGGGGGTCGGTATACGGTAACTAACGAATCGATTCTAGAAAAGGATATATTCTGTTTGACGAGTGCAGTGATGTGTAAACTAGCAAGAGTATCTGAGGTAATATCAAGGCAGAGGTAAGGAATACATAAATTGAAGTCTATTGACATTTCCTAGTTATTCCAAGGACAAACAAAAAAATGGTGCCCTGAGAGGAGAACAATAGGAACATTGAATCAACAATACGAACATGAGAAAAAAAGGAGATTCTAGAGAATCGGTAGATGAAGGAGGAATTTGCTAATATGGACTGGGTAAATGAGTAGAACTGTATTTACACAAATAACGAACAAAATGAAACGTGGAAAGCTTAGATGCACAAAGTGAGAATGGGGGTGAGACTGAAGGCAATGAGTGTTAGAATGGACGAAATGTGGGTAAGGGCGAAGAGTATTGACTACGAGAATCTGAGTAATTATGAGAGTAGAGACTAGACCCGTTTGAAAATGAGTGAAAAAAGGGAACCAACTACGATATGTCACAAACAAATCAACGATAACAACAACGTATTGCCTGCCAACTACAAGAGGTTATCTCATTGCAATTCCCTGCAGCTCTGCTCCAGAATATCCTTCACTTCTGAAGACGATGACGTCCCTTCTTCTCGCGAGTGAGATGCGGCTATAGCTGAGGGAGGGGGCGGGGCTGCAGCGGCTGCAGCAAGGGAGGGCGGAAGAGTGGGCGGAGCTCGCTGCAGAAAGGCCATCCCGTCTCGAGTCATTGGAGGCTGCAACCATTTGACTGCTCAAAACCCATCATTTTGTACCCTTGTTCTCCCTGCAACGATGACCCTCCACTCAACTAAAGGGCTGGGCATGATCTACTTCTACTCCTATCTTATTCCATCAACCAACTAACCATCTCTCCAATATCGTTCTCTCCTCTCGCCTCGTTGGATGGGATGGAGAAGGAGGTGGGTACTCCCACTAGCTGGGCTGCAGCTGCTGCAGCTGCAATCTGGGTCGGAGGGAAGGCGAACGATGAGGCGAGCGGGGACGCATTCTACAATGGATCACTCATTACCGATTCCTTCAACCAAACCACACATTACAGGTTTTCAACTTTCTAATAACAATAAAGTCGCCACAAGCATGTTTCATCCTCTTCCTGTTACTCCAATTGATAATTCTTCAATTCAATCCTTCCCACCTGTTGTGGTCTCCTCATTCCTCCATTGACTCCATTCAATCCACTGGTCGATGGTCTGGCCAGAATCCCCTGGTCGTACAACTCTTCTGGTGAGACGTTGTACTGCAGGGGAGTTCCATCCGATGCAAACGACTTGTACGAGAGGGGATTCTGAAACAGGAGAACATATATTCAATTTCATTCTCTTTCACTGCAGGACGATTTTAGAAGGAGAAGATGTTATGGAAATCCTAGATTCACAGTTGAAAGAAGTAATTTAAACGAAATGAAACTCACATCTGGCTTGAACTCCGCGTAGCTCATTCCCTCTGGCTGCAGCATATACTGTCTCTGGGGTGGTCGGGGAGGGGGAGGAGGGGGCGGGGCTACGGGAGTTGTCGCAGGGACGGACGAGGGACCTGCTGCAGTGGGCGACTGCTGTTGCTGTCGCCACTGGGCAGTCTGTCCCAACAGATAGTTCTTGACGGGAGTATCGCCTCCTTCCGTTGCCTCGTTACGTGCTATCTGCAGCAATTTCTCCAATGCGAGTTGACCGACGGGCGGAAAGATGGCAGATGGGGATGGAGTGGAGTGGAGATTGGATGGGATGAAGGGAGTGGATGAAGTGCTCTGTCCTCCTCCTACTCCTCCTCCGAAGAAGGACCTCATCTCCATTGAGGATGGATTGAAGGAAGTGGATGGTTGAGATGAGAAGGGAGGGAAGGGAGTGGAGGTGGATGGGGAAGTGAGAGAGGCGAGGATGGGAGTCTTAGCCAGGGAAGAGGCAGCCTGCAATCAGAGGTTTCAGTCACATACTATATTATGACAATTCGAGGTTTCGAAAATGAAATTTAGCTATTTCGAAATTCGTGTTTCACTCGACGTCTAAATCTTCCACTCACTTCAGCCGACGTTGATGGTCGACAGACTGCAAAGTGTTGTGGAGACTGCACTGACGGAGACGGAGAATGCACTTGGTTCACTGCAATTCATTCTTCTTTTGTTGGAAGGATGATCAACAACATTGCAAACAATAGCAAGATGATCCCACAACCAACCTATTCCATTCTCCCTGATTAGATCTCTCGGCACAGACGGCCTCTTTCCATTAGCACACTCCTTCTGGGCTGCTTCTGTAATTCACAGATTAACTGTCATTCAATCATCTTCCTAGCCCTGTCCCTAGGGAATTCTCTAGTGATTCGCATGTGATGTCAATCTAGTCCTTAGGCTTCATACGATAGTTGTGAGTTAATTTTTATTCCAAAATAATAATTCATAGGGCGGCTAAAACACACTATGGCACACGTATATACATAATATTAGTAATGTTGTTCAGTAATAGTAACTTGATACGGACCGATAAGGATGTTCTGTACTCGGGTCTTGATCTCTCCTTCGGTGGCTACGTCGGCACTTCCACTCGGCAATCCTCCTACTGCTCCACGTGATCCCGTCCGAGGGCGCATACTCGATTGACTGCCCGTTCGTTGGAGTGGGGGTGGGGGAATGGAGGAAGTGGAGGTGGTGATATGGAAGGAAGAAGAGGCGAGGGCCGCATTCAGGGCAGTCGAGAGGGGGTTTTGGAGGGCGGAAGAGAGGGAGGAAGTGGAGGGGAGGCCATTCAAGGCAGACAGATGGTGTTGAGGAGAGGGATGGGAGGAGAGGGAAGGGGCGGGAGTGCGAAGCATCGGATTCGCCAATCGAGGACGAGCAGGACTGAAAAGGATGCAATTCATTGGATGCAAGAAACATGGAATGGCTGGCTATACTTTACAAGATCAGATTGGTAGAACTTTCATGCACTTTAATATACTCTGTAACTGTAAATCTGATCTTGCAACGTATTATCGCAAGGATACAAGAGGGTAAACTCACACTCTGGGTGTTAATCGTAGTCCGCCCGTGGGATCCCTCATTCCTGGAGCAGCTTGCTCTGCAGCCGCAGCCGCAGCAGCCTGCCTTGCTTTGGCTGCAGCAGCTGCAGCGACGACATGGGGAGGAGGGGGAGGGAGGGAGGAGTAGTCGTGGCCAGCCTCCTCGGGGGGAAGGGCAGAGATGGGATGGAGGGGATCGGAGACGGCCAGGGACGAGTTACTGCTGCTGGCACCTGAATACGGCTCATCATCAATCGTTCTTCCCATCTTGCAACCTCGAGTGTTTTCATTCTTTCGAACAGAGTAATAAAGAGTGTCCATACCAATTCCACTGCCGGTGCTTCCTCCTCCAATCGAGTGAACTGACGAATTGGAAGTAGAGGCAGACGCCTTCTGACTCGTGAAGTGAACTCCCGAACTGAATCCATGCATCGAACTCAGTTGTTGGCTGCCTGCAATCATAGGAAGGCTTTGTAATGAATAGAAAGTATCGGAATTGTCAAAGTAACCATAGACAACCAGTGATATTCTCGTACCCAGACTGGCTGTCCTTCCTCCGATTCCTCCCGTCGTCGGTGCTCTCATCGACGTTGATGGCATCGCGACTGAAAAGGGCAGAATGATGACATGAATAGAAATAAAATCAGTTCACGAAAACACACCTCCACTATTGTTGACGATGTACTTGGGAGGAACGCGCACGGAATTCGTCCTGCAATTAGAAATCAAAGTGAACCCCTTAGAAGATGCACAGTGTTCCCATGACGATTAAACTGACATGGGCATTCCTCTCTTCATGGGCACTCGATTGGGCGACGATTGCTTCGTCATGGAGGCCATCGAAGCCAGAGTGGCCGCCACTGCTGTCTCTTCCAGACGACTGTTCACACCTGATGAGAAGCATGTTTATTCCTTCATCAGACTTTCTCAACTCGTGTTTCACGCTCAAAACAAGCCAGATAATCGATCGTACCATGGGTGGTCAGATAATTGTCTACGTGTGGTCTCGCAGTGGGCGTGGCCGAAGTGATCAGGCCCGGATTGGCTGCACTGCTAGCAGCAGCAGAGAGAGGAGTCTGATAGGGGATAATGCCCGGAGAGGCACGAGTAGACGACAATCTGAAGTGGTCGGGTTTGGAGTTGTGATAGATTCAATTTCAGAAATAAGAACAAGTAAATTACCTCTTATCAGGATTGCCTCTTGGCGGTTTCTGCTTTCCATTCACTCCTCCTTCCCATTTCTCGAATATGAAAGGCCGAGTACGAGCACTCGAATTGAGATAGTACGGATCGACGATTGGCTGGAATTGTTCTGATCATTTTCCCATTCAATCAACCTTCCACATACAGCTCTCGGTCGTCTCTTCTTCTTCCCAGATCCGGAATCCTCCAAGGATGAAGCACCAGCAGCTGATGTCGAGGGTGCACACATTTCGACTGGCGAGATCGCCCCATTCCTCTTCGCTGCACTTGCTGCCAGTTCTTGCTCCTGCTGGAAGAACAGAGACTGAATGAGGAAGAGAGGGAAGGGAAAGAGGGAGTGAGAGGAGACACGAGACAGGAACAATAACGAGTGTTAAATGCCAAGAAAGGCTCACATGTATCTTGCTCACCCAAGTCTTCATCGCATCACCGCTTTGCGGAGGCTGAAATTCAGACTTGGGGTTACATAACAAACAATTTCCAAAGTCAGAGATCTCAGAATATCGTACCTCTGCTGGAGTTACTGGAGTTGCGGGGGTTGCGGGAGTAGCAGGAGTTACGACACTTGCGGCACTTGCAGCACTTGCAGCTGCAACAGGGGCTGGGGCTGCAGCACTTGCAGCCACAGGAGTGGTCGGAGGTGCTGCGGCTGCTATCAATTGAGTGGCCGTTGCCAGGATGGCTTGTTCTATCGATGGACCATCCTGCAATCATAGTCTTATTAATCCTCTGCCGATACAAACCACCACCTCAAAAGGGGACACTACTCACATCAACTTTGACAGCATTCTTCTGTGCAAGTAGTGCAGGCGGAGTTTCTCTTATCTTCGGTCCCTTGCTTATCCTCTGTTTCCTCTTCTTGGGAGGGGGTGGTCGTGCCTCCGATCGACTGGTTCTATCAGCAGAGGTCGAGACGGGGACGGGAGGGGGGAGGGCTTCTAGTGGAGGGGCGATTCGTTGTTCTGCCCGATTTGTCTCACGGAGGAGCAGTCGAAGACGCTCCGGAACTATAATTCATCCATTGATCAAGTACAGGGAAGAAAACAATTTACCGTATGGTTTGTGAGGAAGAGAAAGTAATTCGAAAGCTCGGCCCGTTGATCGATTGATATGCTCATTACGACTTGTTGCTTTACTGAGTAATTGATCGGCTATCTGAAAATATGTGATTGTATTTGTAGCGTGGAATGCAATAACGTACACTCGAGGTGCTGGTATTCGCGAATGGTTTCTCTCGAGATGGTCTCGCCTCTACAGATCCACGAGCCTCTGATGAACTTGTCGACCATTCTGTGCATGTATCGTAGCTTGGATTCAATCTGGAAGAGACAATTTATTTTAATTATCGATTTTTGTCATACATGCAAAAATCGATAAACTTACACTTTGGCTACTTTACACAACTTGGGATCGTAAGCAGCTCGTCTGATTTCCGCACGTCCCAATTCATCGTTTATTCTGGAATGAATGAACTGCAAATGAGTGGATAGAAGAGGAAAGGGAGGTATTCAGTCGCGGGTATTCTCGGTAGGAGATAGTGAGAGAGTGGGCGAGCGAGGGAAGAGAAAGAGAGAGGCAGGCACAAGAGACGGGTGGAAAGAGACGCAAACAACTCACGAAAGCGCGCTTTTGAGATGGTCGAGAAGTAGAAAAGTGTGTTCTGATGGAGGTCCCTTTGCTCGGAGAGCACTTACTACGGAGGAATACGCTTCACGCTCTGTAAAATCATAAATTTCATGATAAACAGGGAATACTTCCAATCAATAATCAAACTAATTGTCAAAATTTAGAGTAAAAAGGAAGTATGAGTTCTAAAAAGAAACATACCGAGGGTACGAAGTAGGTAACCACAATCGTTAACGTCGATATTCTCCCAGTACTCCTCTTCCAAGGGTAGAAGTGGATCTTCCTTTATGTGTGTCATAGGCAGTAGTATGAAATGTTACATTCGAACCTTGCAAGTTCTGTAAAACATAATAATTAGGAAGCTATGACAAGCCTATAAGTTCGCGGGAAAATATTTAGTTATGGGGAGCGTAAAACATCAATTCGAAAGGAAAAGACATGTCGGAGAAGTAGGAAGGGGGCGGGGTGAGTGAAGGAAAGAAATAGTGAAGAGTCTGAGTAGGCCGAATCGATCTGGCGAAGAACACACACAAATAGCGACAGGCAAAGGTGGGAATGAAACATAACAGTGACTTATTCACTTTTAACCTCGGTTATAAAAAAGGACTAAATAAAATATTGAGGGTATGTAAGATGAATAAGTAAACTAAAATAAAAAAAAGATAATAAAATGAGAGAACGGAAGTTAATCGCCAAAGTGTTAGGGAATGGGCGTCATTTGATGCAACAAAGGAGAAAGAAGAGAGCGAATCGATCGATGCAAGGGTGAGAGGACTGGTAGAGAAGAAAAGCGAGTGATTCGACAGCGCCATACAACTTCAAACTTAGGAAGTTTTTTTCCCTTGAACGTAGCGGTCCGATTTTAAAAATTTTCGAAAATATAAATTACAGGGAGGAAAGTGAACAGCAAGAAGCAAGCTGAAAACAGTAGACCAACCATGGGGAAGATCCAATGAGGAATTGAATCGGGTTGAAACCTGAATGGACTATACTAGAAAAAGTCAAAATAGGAAAAACTGCATGAATTAGAAGATTTGAAACACAAAAACAGAAACTAAACGAAAACATCGCGAAAGGCGCATGCAAACACGTTCATGACACACCGGACCTGCCTAACTACGGTAGATCTTGGCAAGCTGCCAGCAATGTCATGTGTAGCAACCCCACACACGTTAAAGTTGGGGTAACCACGAAAAGGCCTTGTCATCACACAGTGAAAATGAAATTTGAAGGAGAAAAATTTGGAATGGATAACATGAACATCAATTCGATTTACGGTAGTTTTAGGTCGATCGCGAGCGACTTTTCCTTATTTTCCTTTTTTTCCTTCACTGGAAAACAGGCAGCAGGATGAGGTACGTGTTTTTGTCGTTGGTATTACAATGCAAACGCGTTTATTAGCGTGATTATAATGGCCTGTTTAATGCAACTTTTTTATTATCCAAAGAAACTATGCCAAAAATTCTATTTTGCGATTAAAACCGTGTTCTAACGATTCATTCTTGATGCTCTTATCTGAATGGTTCTAATTAACGTATATTCCAGCAGCAGTAATCTGCGCCTGCAGAAACGCCTCGCGGCGGCAGTTCTCAAGTGCGGAAAGAGAAAGATCTGGCTCGACCCCAATGAGGTCAACGAGATCTCCAACGCCAACTCCCGCCAGAACATCCGTCGCCTTGTGAAGGATGGTCTTATCATCCGCAAGCCCGTTGCTGTGCACTCGCGCTACCGCGCCCGCCAGTTCGCCGAGGCTCGCCGCAAGGTTAGTGTTTTACAGAATACAGCTTTCCAGTAGTGTTTTTTTAAACATAGTATCGGTTTGTAAGAAGTTCTGACGTTGTTTATATTCAATTTTCGATATGGTTTCAGAGTAATTGACGTTCTGATTGGAGTTGGCGAGATATTGCACAACATTTGCAAGTATTGCACAATTGTACGTAGTGTTGCACAACTTATGCAATCATTGCACAATTCTAAGCTGTTTTCAACAATTCGTAATTGTAACAGGACCAGTTAATCAACTGTTTATTACAGGGACGCCACACCGGCACTGGAAAGCGCCTCGGAACCAAGAATGCTCGTATGCCCGAGAAGGTCATCTGGATGAGACGCATGCGCGTCCTCCGCCGTCTTCTCGCCAAGTACAGAGAGGCTAAGAAGATCGACAAGCACCTGTACCACGTTCTCTACCTCCGTGCCAAGGGTAACGCCTTCAAGAACAAGAGAAACCTCATGGAGTTCATCTTCAAGAAGAAGGTCGAGAACGCCCGCGCCAAGCAGCTCGCGTGAGTATTTCACTATTGAGTTTTGTTTAATATAGGTAAAAAAAGGTAGCGTATTCCATTTACTTGTGTCTGATATTGAGTAGATTGGTTATCATTCATTTCGAGAAATATTAGTTGTCTTTACTGAAACCATAGGAAAAATATTTTGGCGAATGCAAGATGGTATCATGGGGAATGACAACTACTGGATAACTAGTGATGAGCATCTCTATTTTGAAAGTTTCTACTACCAGACCTAGACTATTTGGCAATACTGCCATTATTTATATATTACGGGAGAGGCTTTAAATCGAAAAGTATTGTCAGCATTGCACGGGGGAAACGAAAAAGAATCCCGTTTCATTTTTCATTTCAATGTGTATGTTTCAGTGACCAGGCCCAGGCCCGTCGTGAGAAGAACAAGGAGACCAGAAAGAGACGTGAGGAGAGAGTGGCCGCCAAGCGCGTCGAGACCCTTCGCAGGATCTCTGAGAGCGACAAGGCCGCCGAGAAGAAGTAAATTGTTGTTGAGTGTTTCACTCATTGTCTGTTACCGCAATGAATGTACACATTTGTTTATTTGCTAATTCTCTCGTTTACACATAACAAGACACCGGGGATATTGATATCTATTCTTTGGCTAGGGTGGGTAGCCTTCTGGGTTGACTCGGATCTTGATGGGTTGGCCTGAGGTCTTCTACTGAAATTTCCAGTGTCGATAGAATCAAGCTTAGATAGTGGCACCTTGGGTTTCTTCTTTTTGTTCTTCTTTGTTTGAATCTTGTTCTTCTGCTATTTCAGATATCTGTAATGACGTTTCGAAGTGGGGAATTGTTTTTACTCTGTGCCAACCTTCGCTACTGGGGTTGATGTTGGAATTTTTTGATTGTGTGGTGCGGGCTCTATAACTGATCGATTCGGTTCACTGCTCGTTCCACTTAATAGCTGAAAAAGTATTCGGTGATTGAAACGCAGAATAACTCACTTGAAAGTCGGGAAGTGGGAATTCTGATATTCGTTGCATGGAAGCTGGGAACAGATCGAATCCCATTTGTTTTGTTCCTCGAATCATAACATTCAGTCGAACGTGTAGTATTCCTTGCGATCGTACTCGAGTTACTGAATAACTGTTTAAACTGAATTCTTTTTGCGAATGTAACCTTCTCTTCCATCCTCCTGGGCAACTATTCCCGGGTCTACGAATTCCGGTCTTCTTCCAGTTATCCAACCGACTATTGATTGGATGGTCGACGATGCCACTGGAGTGAAGCACGCCACTTCCCTAGTGTGTCTGTAATGTATTCTCTCATTGTTGATTCCCCTTGATAACTCACGATCCAGGTACTGTAGGTATCGAACATGAACCGTACCCTCTACAAACATCATGTCCTAATGAGTCCATACCGTAGCATGAAAAGACAAGTTGTGGCCCTGCAGAATTTGTAATTTAAAAATTCAAAATGCATTGCCTACATCTAAAGGGCGAAGTTCCTCTGAATGTTGCAGAGATTGGGAGATCAACGACAAATCTGAATTGGATACGGTAAGTGAGTTGAGAGGATCTGTCTGACCTCCCATTATTGGGGATTGCACAACAGGTTGAGAGGGCATCCTCCCCTGCTAATTTCTGCCATCCAAATGAAGAATTGGAGTGATACGAACTTCGAATGTAGAGGGAAGGAGTGGACGGAAACTAGAATTTAGATTCTGCATTTTCATGTCTTGAACTGACTGCATGGGTGAAGGAAGGTAACTCACATATCCACTCTCGACTTGGCCAGTAATCACGATAATAAAGGAGGAATTGGAGGTGGAAGGAGGAAGTTTGGGAGGTGATGTCATCACTAGCTAATCGATAAGAGGGGAATTAGTGGTTGATGACGTCATGGAAGGAAGGGAGAGTACACATCTGCCATTGAAGAGAGAGGGAACGAGAGTCTGGGAAGAATCACCATGGAAACGGAGTGACCAGTGAGGGAGGAGAGGGAGAGAAGGAGAAGGAGGGAGAGTCGTGTGAATCAGTCTCATTAGAGGTCATTTCCAAACGGGAATTCATCTCAAGAATCCTCTTGGTTTCGTCGCCAATGAGACTGGGACTAATTAATCTGTCTAGAAGTCAAGATCTAGTTGAGAGATCAAAGATCAGATGATTTCCCTGAAACGAACGGACAGTATACGATGTGAGGTCACTGAGTATCCACAATCTTATCTAAAAACGTAGTCTAGGTCTCTTTTCGTTCCTTCGGAAATAGAGAAACTTCTGAGAGAAGGCGCGCGAAGCTGAGCCCGCTCTGGCTCTCGCCTCCGTCCGCGATCTGCTACCCGGCGCGTACAGCACGCACGCTCCCCATGAGAACTCCATCTCTCGATTAAACGTTGCGGGGCATGCTTTGGCATGTAATCTAATAATAATGATGGCTTGCCATCCCTGACTTGTAATTATTTGAGTATCTAAGTTTTATTCTCAAGGTCCCTTAAGGTCCTGCCTCCCTCCCCCCAAGGTGGTGCCACCCGGACACAGCCCGCCATGTGATCCGCCCTGGCCCAAGATTTTGCAATGCCATCCCCGGGGAGGGAGGCGAAAGGGCCGAACTTCTGAGGAGATGGAAATGCTGCCTCTCAATTTCTCTATTGAAGAAGCGCCTGAAGAACAGAGGTCCTGTAACGCCTTAATAGGGAATGGTCTAACCTCACGGAGATGAATCCGAATTCGGTCTATATGAGCATGTAGGGGATGGTGAGTGATGCCAGAATCCGTTTTCAAAAGCTGCGGAAATGACCTTCTAAGAGGGAAAAATCGATAATCTTTGGTCGCTCGCTTAACTACATGGGATCCCGAGTAACAAATCCCAAGCTAGGGATGGAGAAACACGCCATCTCACTCAAGTGCTGTCTGGCGCAGTCGGTAAAGTTATGGTCTCGTTACCATTTTGCCGGTGGTTCGATGCCAGCAGGATGCAATCTTGTTTTGCAACTTTTTCACGTGGACTACAGCTATTTTTTGCTTCTGCAGTATCTTTTCAGAGGAAAACAAGTGATTTTTCACGACAGTCGAGATGAAAATTATACGGATTTCGAACATTTAAAATTTGTGCAAAATCAGTGTTTCAAAAGCACCCGTTTCCTTCTTAAAAGGTACTGCAGAAGTGAAAAATGGCAGAAGACCACATGAAAAAGTTGCAAAACAAGATTGCATCCGGCGGGCATCGAACCTTCGGCAAAAAGGTAACGTGAACGTAGCTTTACCCACTGCGCCAGACAGCACTTGAGTGAGACGGCGTGTTTCTCCATCCCTAGCTTGGGATTCGTTACTCGGGATCCCATGTAGTTAAGCGAGCGACCAAAGATTATCGATTTTTGCCTCTTAGCAGGTCATTTCCGCAGCTTTTGAAAACGGATTCTGGCATCACTCACCATCCCCTACATGCTCATATAGACCGAATTCGGATTCATCTCCGTGAGGTTAGACCATTCCCTATTTAGGGTTACCTCGTCTACCGTAAACTACGGTATCATTAGCGAACAGTTTGATTGAAGAGTACTTGTCAAGTGATCGATAAAGTAGTAGTAAGTAATACAGGTAAGGCTAGCCATCAGGATACAGTCTCCGCGTGGAACGCCTATGGCCTCCGAGCGAAGTTCCTCTCGCTTCGCAGCGTCTCCGCAGCCATCGCAAACCCGTCGTGTCCAGAGTGCAGCACAGACTTATAGATGCACCATTCACAGCCCACGTCGGTACTTGTAAATAGTGTTTTGTGCCATGCCCAATCTCCAATAACTATGGGTACCATTCGTACCCGCCTCTCCCTCCCCAGGTGGTCCCACCCGGCCATCCCGTACCCATGGTCCGCCCTGGGCTAAGTTTTGAAGAAGCCACCTCCGAGGGGGAGGCAAAAGTGCAGTGCTTGTGCGTATGAAAACAGTACTCTACCGTATCCCTGGTCTTTAATCAATAAATGCGCCATCGATACAACAACTTTATCTTGTGATGTTAACTAGACTTGATACAATAGACGTGAATATAACTAAGAATAGCCCAATGGATACTAAGGGAGTAACTAAACAGCGGATGGGAGGGGAGACGAATCGATTGATTGAGAGAACTCGAGAGGAAAAGAAGTGGATTGGATGGCAAAGGGAAGAGAAGGAATACAATTGAATGTCTTATGGGGAGAAACGATTGATATCCGTGAGAAGGGTGGGAATTGAGACAGACAATGAATGGCAACAAAGGGGCGATCGATGGCTGGGTCTCGACACGAACAACGGGTTACGGTAGTCGACTGATTAGGCGAAAGAGAAGTAAGTGTGCTGCATATTGTACAGTTTCTCTAGAGGAGCGACGGGTTGAGGGGCGGGACCAGTGGGAGGCAAGGGAGGCATTCCAGTAGGAGGGATGAAGGAGGAAGGAGGGAAGTAATCGAAGGAAGATGGTCCATCGGGTGGTTTGCCGTCCAGAGAAGTTAGCACTCGCTTGTCCACACTGTTCTCGAGATCTTCCCCGTCCGAGTAGAGCTCTGCAATTGATCTTTGATCTTCTGATCTCCGAACTAGGGGGTGGTCTTTGATCTAGGAATGAGAGTGTCACAAACCATCCTCCGATTCGCTCTTCACTTCTCCCTTCACTTCCATCGACCCTCCATTCTTCTCCTCTTTCCTCTGCTGTTTCTTCATCTGAGAGATCAAAGATCAAACAAGGTAGATCAGAGATCAAAGACTATTTTCGTACCTTTGCCCGCTGGTTCTGGAACCAAACTTGGACGACCCGTACGGAGAGACCAGTCTCTTTCGCCAATTGCTCGCGGACCTGAGATTATTGATTGATTATCGATTGATTATCGATTGAGTATCGATCGACTCTCACCTTTCTGCACGGTTTGGGACTTCTCTCGAATGCGGCCTTGAACTGTTTCCTCTGCAGAGTATTCAGGATGGTTCTCGGCCTCTTTGGCGTCTTCCGATTCGATTCAGAGAGGTCGTAGTCGTACATCGAAGAGGGAGGCACTGTACGGAGAATCGATTGATTGAATGAACTGATTGGTCAAGGGGAGGAGTCGAAGGGGCGGAGACTCAAGAACTAGCAAAGTTCCCGATTTATTGGATGAATCGGACTGATCACGAGCTTCGTATTGGTTTCTTCACCACTTTTGGACTGCTGCAGACGCTCACAATCTTTGAAAATTCCCAACAGAGCTCCTTTTGGGTTGCATGTCCTACATTTTGGTTAGGTTAGAGAGCTTGGCCAAGTAGAGGACTGTTGCAAGCGAAAAGAAATGGTTCAAAAGTGTAAATCCAGTGGCCAGCATGCCAGAATATGCGCGAGACGACCTCTGCGGACTGCCCCTCCCCTCCGTCTCTCTCTCCGCAGGTCTCAAACCCGGCGCGTCCAGCATGCGGGCTGCCTATACAGATCCATGACTCTAGCCTCGAGTCGAGGCCCTCGACGGTTTTGCCATTAACTATCTCAAAGTAGGTATTGGCTTTCGGGACCCGACGTGTGCAGATTTGCGCTGTCGTAGTCCATAATTTTTGGCGGCTTCCCGGACTCCCGGGAGGCAACTAGGACCGGAGGGACCCCCGCTCCCGCATTAGTGATAGAAGAGAACATTGTTCGGCGTCAATGTACGGTCAACAATTAATCGATATGACCTACAGTAACTTACAGTGCATCTGCTGCTGCTGCTGTTGTTGTTGTTGCTGGGCGCAGATCATCTGGTAGTCATTCCGACAGAGCGCGTCGTCGTTCACGATGTGGTACTCGTCGCCCTGAGTGTGGTGTGGTCAGTGGTGTGGTGGTGAGGCGAGTGCGGCCTGGCCGGGCGACGAATCTCACCTTCTTGAAGTTGACACCGCAGCAGACGCACGAGAAGCAGGACTGCAATGGGAAGTTTAGAGATCAAAGATCAAGTTCGAGTTCAAAGACCAATTTCAGTTTGTTTCTATCGTTTTCTATGGCAAAATCACCGTAAAAGAGTTGAAGAATGGGGAAAAGAGGGCGATTGTGGATACCTGATGGTAGGTGGTGTGTACACATCGAAAGACGAGGTCGGATGGTTGGAGAGAGAGTCCGCATCGACCACACTTCCGACCGAAGAGACTGTGAGGATCGAGTTGAGAGATGAAGGAGATCGAGGAGGAGATGGGAGGAGAGAAGAAGGAAGGCCTAGAAGCTCTCACTCACAATCTGGACAATGAACCATCACGAATTACTGGATTGGATTGAGAAGAAGGGAGTCTTAGAGGTGCAGTCACTCTCACTCAGAACTCTTTTCATGAACATTGTCTATGGGTTGAGGCAATAGGAGACGAAAGATCAAAGATTATGATACTACAAAAGAAAGAACGGATACATGAACAGGCAGTTTGCACGGTGAATAAGCGCGAGATGGCGCCTGCACGGTCTCGTCCAGTCGTCGCGACTACAGCCCGGCGCGTCCAGCACGCACGCTACCTACGCATAACCCTCCTTTGCCGTCCTCTTCGGTTTTCACCCAGTATCTCAAGGTACGCTTGAGCTTCCGATCCGACCATTTTTGTGTCCGAATCGAAACAGTTTTTGGGAAGCTACTGCGGGGTTCCGCGGTGGCAAAGCTATCTGTCGGGATTTTCCGTCAGTTCTCGTTAGTTGCGGGAATCAGACCTCATTCTCAAGACTGTCATATTGTTGACTGCCCCCATCTCCCTCACAGTCAGTCTCGCCCCTCCTCCACTCCATGTCAGGATGATCGATGACCTCTCCATTGCATAACAGTGTCATCTCCCAACCCATCGACCACCGTAATCAAGCCGGTCAAGTGGTTCGCGCTTCCGGACACACTTATTACTTCCTTGCCTCCTTCAGTCATTGATCCCGAGATCAGAGCAAGATTAGCCGAACAAGAGTGCACTTGAGAAGGGAGAGAATATGGAGAGGAGACAGATTCTTCAATCTATTGCTTGTGGTTCAGCATTCGCACTGTGATTCCAACTAGGTATCTTCACAAGATCTGATCAGATTGATCAGGCTCGGATGTAGCCTAGGAAAGTTCCAGAATATATTTCTGAGAAATGAAGATCCCTGATAATCTTCCCGCACTCTTAACCCCTCCGGTACGATCCTCCCTCTCTTCCATTCCTTCCAGCCACTGTTTCATTTGCCGTTTTCCTTTGTTGTGTGCGCGCTTTTACAACAAAAAGAAGCGGGGGAGAAGTAAAGGCAGCCGAATCCATCCACCTTCTCCTCCCCTCTCCTCCCCTCCATCCACCTTCCCCCCCCCTCCCCTCCATTCACTCCCATGATTCATCTCCTCAACGGGAAACTGACTTAGCCACTCGATCGGAAAGAGCGAGGAGATGGAACAAAAACAATGCAAAATGTCGGAGAAAACTTCTTCGAAACTGTTTGAGCAAGCGCTTGGAACTGCGAATTTCATCGTTCTTTACATCTCAAGAGAATGAATTGAATAGCTGTCTAATCAGTCTTGTCATGTTCTTCACTCACAATCAGGCGTTACCAAACCCCTCATTCATCTCTCGAATGGACTCTCATAAAATGGTTTCTTCCCTCAATGGTCTAGTGTCATCTTCGATGCCTCTGTGAGGGAAGGGACTGGATGGGAGAGAGAGAGGGAGACAGGGGAGGGAATGGGACAGGCCAATATACGGAGCTGTCTCTGATGGACGATGGTTGAGTAAGAGTAGTGAGGGAAGGGAGGAGGGAGGGAGAAGAGGAGGGGGGCTGTCACAAGAACCGTGTCTGTCTTAGTAGAGAGTGCGGCAATTGAGGAGAGGCCCGGCTTCCGCTTATTCCCGACCCACAAAAAGTTCAATAAAGGCGTTATTGGTTAGAGAAGAGCGAGAGATAAGGGAGAAATGAGAGAGAGCAGAGTGAATGGGAGATGTTGTCATAACGGAGCCATTCATAGACGAGAGAGGGAGGATCATTGTTGAACAAGGATACGGTAGGTGGGAGGAAGAGGAGTATCTAGAACTGTTATGATGTCACATGTGAATGGATGAATCAAGTCTAGATCAACCCCTTTCATCTCTTCATCTCTTCTCTTCTCACTTCCTCCCTCATTCCGAAATGCGCCAATCTTTCCTCCTTCTGTTTGCATTGAGTCCTCCTCTCTCAGTCGCAATAAACGCCTCAATATTGGCTCCTACCACGACCTCCTGAGCAAACAGAGAGGAATACGGTAGGAAGGGGCTCATCGATCGACTACTGTAGCCTACACCCGTCACGTTTCAGGCGAATGAAACCCCTGAATGGGGCTATGATATGCAATAATGCGTGGTTATAGCCGAGAAGGGGTCGATGAAGCCGTGATGTGTCTGCACTCTCCCCCTTTCCCCTGCTCTCTCGCCTTCTCTAACCTCCAGAGATCGTAGAATGGGATAGAGATAGAGGGGAGAAGCCCGGGCTGCTCTCGCCTGGGGGCACAAACCGGTAGAAAGGGCGGGTGAAGAAAGAGAAGGGAGAGAAGTGTAAGATGAGATAACAATCGAATGATAAGGAGTACAGTAGTCCCTCTTCTCCCTTCTCAAGGGATGAGTAGCCCCTCTTATCTACTCTTCACAGCTTCCAGAGAGATTACCGCCAAAGAGGGAGGGAGATAGGGTGGATCTCTGAGAGGGGAGCAGGTGTCACTTGTGCCCCCAGGGCATGGATGAGCATTGATAGCCTGGTTTACAAGAGATTCTTCCCTTGTATGGATGAACAGATGGTTGCAGGCATCTGTGAGGGAAACTAACTCAGGAATGAAGGTATCTTTAGTTTTGAGATCCTAGAGTTCGACGGATGAAGGAATCCAGAGGTGTCCTTAGTCGTAAGACCCTTAAGTTAGTGGATTCTCTCGAGTGAATGGAATCCCGACCCCTCAAGGGCCCACAGTGATCACGCAATCCTATTCTTCCCCCATTCGGAAGGAGAGAAAGACGACATTTCTCGTCCCTACCCTACGGGTGTTTAGCGGGTGGCGGGAAGGATGGGTATCATGGATGGTAGCCTTTCGGAGGGAAGAGAAGGAAGGGTTACGCACAGAAGGAAAAGGGCAAGTAGCGGAACGGAAGAAGGGAGGGGATAGCATTCCGAAGCATGGAGATGAAACTGGGAGGAATCGAGATGGTACGGATCGAGTAGAACAGTGAAGAATAGGTCAAAACAAAACATTCAATTGATGAAGAAGATGAATAGTACAATGAGCTAACTGATAGAGATCAAAGATAAATTTGGAATGATAATGAGTAATGAAGACCTTGCGCAGAGATAGGTAGGGTGAAAGAGTAACAGATAGAGATCAATGATCAACTTCTCACCCCGCATGATCTTCCCTGCAGTAGATCTGACCATCCTTAGAGAAGCATGTGCCTGTAATTAGCAAAATTAACTTTACTATTTACGTAAATCAGAAGAAAAAAGCCCTCACCCGAGGCGGAGAGAGGTATCTGGCAAGCGAAGCAGCGAAGGCACGACTCGTGGAAGGTTTCGTCGTTGACCTACCATTATCGATTGATTGAGATGAACACCGTACTCTACCGTAATCATAGTTGAATCGACGACTGACTTACCTTGAGCACAAATCGATCCTGGATGGAGTAGCCACATCCTGCACAGAGGAAGAGGGAATCGGAGGAGGAGACGGAGGATGAAGTGGAGGATGAAGGAGGAATGAAGGAAGTCGTCGGAGTTGAATCACAATCTGGAGTACGGTAGATTACGGTAGGATGGAGTACGGTAGTCTCACCATCATAGGGAGGGGATAAGAAGTCGAACATGGTAGATCAAGGGGGGGGGGATAGAACAGAGAGAGAGAGAGGGAGGGGAGGAGAAGGGGTCGGACGGATTGGAGAGTGAAAACAGAAGAAAGAGAGAAGAAGACGATAGAATGATGATAGACGAGAGAGTAGAGGAACGAAAGAGAGTGGGGAGAGGGTGGGGGAGGGTACGGTATCAATGGAGGAGTACGGTAGAGATCAAAGATCAAGTCTCACTGGTATCGGGAGGAGTGCACGTAGTAGAGTAGTCGATGTAGTCTTCAGTAGGAGTGATGAGAGAGGAGGAATTCATCTGAGAGAGAGAGGGATTAGGGAGCGGAGAGATCAAAGATCAACCTTGTTGAGGGCATCCAGATCCATTAGATCCACGTTCCGCATGCCCAATTCACTCATCCTGCAATGGAGTACTGTAGGGTACGGTAAGTGTACGGTAAGGTCCAAAAGAGGAAATCGACCAAGCTGGCCGCTTCAGCACACAATAGGACTGGAAGGGGGCGGAGCTAGGAAGGGGAATTGAAGACCCTGAGGGAGATGTCTACGGTAGGCCTCTCGTCTCGAGACTCTCTTCATTCACCGTGCTCTCTCGTCTCCTCCATAGCTCTCTTCGTTTGATGCACTCTCATGCCCTTCTTTAGGGGGGATATTGGATAGTGAAGAGCAATGCTAGTGGATGGATGTATCACACGAGGGATTAGCTAGAGTACACCTCAGGAGCCATATCCATGACTACCGTAATCCCCCTCGTGGATTATTGATTGACTAATGAGTCAAGTGCTATGACGTCATCACAAGATCTACGAGATCTACATCATTGAAGAAGGGGCGAAGATAGCAATATACTCACGGAGGATCGGTACCAGACTCCATTACGACCGCTCAGAAGCAATGAGATTGAGTGAAATTGAACTGTCTCACTCCCCTCTCTCTCTCCCTCTATTCAGACTAGGAGTCTTTACATACGGCCTATGAAGAATGAAGAATGCAAAGACCAAGATCAAAGATCAATCGATAATCCTCCCTACAGTATCCGCTCCATCTACAGTACCTCTTGTTCCTAGGTCGTCGTTGTCTCTTGAGTGTAGATGGAGGGAGGGAGTGCCGTACTCCTCTCGTTACTTGGGTTGCCAACTGTCGAATCTCTCTCGATTCGTCCCCCATTATTGTGAAAAGAGGAAGAAGAAGAAGGCGAAGAAAGAGAGGTGACGGCTACCGGAGGTTGACTCACTGGACTATCTCGGAGAGGAGCCTTCCCTTCTTCCCTTTCCTCCCTTTCGATCCCTCCGCCCATGTCACATGTCAACACTAAGACGATGAACTTCTTCCCTAAATATCCACGAAGGAAGATACGAGATCTCCTACTTCTTCATCAAAAGATCATCGAAGGATTATAGCACAAGTCTACCCTCAAATCTGAAGAGAATAGACTTTTGGTGGCAACCGTGGTGTGTCATACTGTAAGTCAAAATCCTCAAACTTTCGTCAAATGCGTGGTTGTTGTGAGCTTCTTCTAAATTGATTATCTCGTTTGTTTTTGTTGTTTGCATTGATTATTTCCGTTCCAGGGTTTGCGGAGCGTATGCTGAATACTTCGGATAAGAAGATATCATAATGGGAGCTCACGAAAGTACTCCACAGGTTCGTTCACTTTTTGCACTTTCTTTTTCGTTGTTTTTTCTTCCATAAATGTCTAGAAACTAGCTAGAAATAAATTGTGTGATGTATTTCAGACTAAGGAAGTTCGCATTGAACTCGGAGAAGAATGTTCTCGCAAGTCTGATGTGTACAAGCTATGGACGAGAGTACAGTCGTGCACTCGCAACAATACCAAAGGTACGGGCTGGGTCTTAATATAAATTCTAATAGATGTCTCGGTTCGAGCTCAAAATACAATTGGAAATGCTTCTTCTTCGGGTTGGAGAGCCTAGCCTGTGTAAATACAGGATCCCTCTCGTTTTGCGAATGTTTTAACCGTAGCTTGATGAAGTTCTATCGTAATTTAGTGCTTCTTAAGGAACTCTCTTCGTGAAAGAGCTCGATTCGTGTGCTGACTCTCGCCAGTACTTCGAAAATGGAATCAAGGTGAGTCCGTTAACTAATCTTTCTTTTTTTATAGGCGTTTGAAACCACGAAAAATGAATTAGATACTGCAGGTGGGACTGCTTTTTTACCAATTGAATCAAAACTAGGTTAGAAATAGAGCAGACATTGTTAAGCTGTTAGGATGAGAAGAGAGAATGGGAGATTACTCCAGAATTTCTCCTTTCAGTCTCTCCGTCAACTCCGTCATCCTTGTATTCTCCAGTACGTCGATAGTCAATTTCTCCCTGCAGAAGCGAGATTGTTCACTGAGCGAGTCCAGGTTGGTATTCACTGCATTCGATCAATGTACCTGATATTGCTCATATTGCTCGAGAGATTTTTAATATCGCACCCTATGAATTGTTATGAACTTTTCGTTTTGCAGGTGCTAGACCTCTGTATCGATTCGCTCTCTGCCATTGAAATCAGAGCCGGACTTCGATCAATTCTCGATGCACTCATATTTCTTCACACTACGGTAAATTGTCGCTTCTTATCTATGATTGAGAATCTATAACCTGAGAAACTCCATTCAGGCCTCGATATCCCACAATGCCGTGTGCCCCTCCTCCATTTTCGTTTCTCCCGATGGATCGTGGAGATTGGGTGGATTCGAGTTCGCGAGGAAGTATGGAGGAGAGAAGAAAGGTTTGTTAACTTTCTCAAACTGTTTTTTTATTGTATTGACCATAATGTTACTGATCACACTCTTCTTTGTTATTTCTTGTTTCTATTTTTTTGACTCTAGGCTTATTCTCATTTTAGATGATCATCTCCTTCTCTCTGAATTCTTCAAGGCAGTCAAACCGAAGCCATTCTCGCCGCCCGAAGATCAGGTTTGATAATTATTTTAATACTAATTATATATTTTTTGTTGACAATTTTAATGTTCTCATTGTCAGACAGCGATGCGATCGGACAATCCCCCGTGGGCGAGAGACTCATTCGGATTGGGAAGATTGATCGAATATGCTCTACCGTATGTGGAGAAGGAGGGAGAGCAGGAGAGTGGTAAGCGATTTTATTTACTTGGAAATATAATGTTTAAAAAAATTCAATCGTAGAGAAATCAAAATGAGGTACTGGAACTGATATATGTGCTGATAAAAGTAATGAATTAGCAGTGATATCGTCCCTTCGATCGTCCATTTCCTCCCTCTGTGCCCCAACTGCGAGTGAGAGAACGAGACTGGAGGAGAGCACGGAGATGGATGCGTTCAGGTTTGTTTTAATGTAATTGTTATTAATTATTTGAATAGATATTTAATCAAAGTTCAAAAGACATGCTGAATTCAAGTTTCCTCTGCATGCTTTTGCATCGATAATAAGATGTATTACGGTTTCAAAATTTCAGTAATCCTCTGAGTGAGATGGAGCTGTTCGTAAGGACGATTCAGACAAAAAGTGAGGAGGAGAAGGACGAGTTCTTTGAGTGAGTTCGCAATGAATATCGTGCTTCATATTTTGAACCCCGTGGGTTTTCGTTTCGAGAACTATTCAATAAGTACACGTTTTCCTGCCCTTCGATCTTCAGCCGTTGATTGGGAGTTCAAAAATTATTTATGATCACGAAAGTATTCTTTGATTGAGTCGTTCGCATTGCAGTCGTTCGCTCTCCCTCATCTCTTCCCTTCCTCCTCGAGTGATTGGAAGGAGATTAGCCCGTCCTCTTCTCTCTCGATATGTCATCCTGGAGGGAAGAGCACACGATACCGTACTCAACCACCTATTGACGCCAAGTGAGTATGGTAGCACATTCTTGAATGCTGTACAGACTTTCGGAAATTACCAAAATAGAAAGTGAGAGTATATGGCAGAGAGGAATCAAAATATAATAGGCTAGTAGTGGAGAATCAACTCTCCGATAGATCGGCGTGCAAAGGTATTGAGAGGATGGAAAGTGCAAGAGAGAAATGAAGTACACGTGCAAATGGAATGCACATGCACCAGCAATGATAGTCGAAGTGCATGCTATAACTGACTATCCCCCTCAATCCTACAGACTGATCTCGACCAAAAACCTTCCGTTTCGTTTCGATAGTTATCCGAAAACTATTCAATGACAATAGCTAATAGGAATACAATAATTGATATAATTTCAGTCCTTCCCTCCTCTCCTCCTTCTGATCTCCTTCCCACTGGTCTTCTCCCTCTCGATCTCTACAGAGAGACCGTCCTCCCTGAGTGTACTTACGTGCTCAAAGTGAGGGATCTCCATGTGAGATTGGCCATTCTCAGGCATATCGAGAGGTGAGTGGGAGGAGATTAAGCTGCTGATCAATTCAGCACGAGAAAAACAGTGTACATTAATAATCAAGTCATGTGAGAAAGAGTTTCTGGAACGAATATTTTGAATGCAGTTGTTTTCATAGGAAAGCTATTTTCGATACCAGAGTTGGGTGTTTTAATACAATAAATCTGATCTTCAATAGGAGAATAAATTAAATTCCAGCTTCGCCCCTCACTATTCTCGCGAGCAACTGTGCAGTGTCGTACTGCCAGAGGTGCTTCTTTTTTCTTTATTATAAGTTTAACAAATTAATCATTTCGAAATTCGTTGAATTTGGATATTTCCAGATCCTGATCGGTCTCCATGACCCCGATGATCGGATTGTCGCTGCGACTTTGAAGGTGCGGGGTTCAAATTATTATTTTAAGCTGAAACATAGATCGGGCTACTTTTTTGATTCCCTTGCTTTCATTCTTCATACCAAATGAATTATTTATCACTAGCACATGATTTGACAGAAAAATCACTGGGAATAACAAGATCGAATAGTTTCTGAATTTTAATGATTTGTTCCTGGAAAGGAGCTAGGAACTAGTTCCTTAATAGTCAAATCAGCTCTCACTCTCTTCTTTTACATTCTCTCTAGTGAGGTTAGCGGTTCATTTTACTATTAAGGAACTTCCCTAGTTCCTTTTGAAAGTCTATTCCTGGGTGGCACATGATTTCGAGTAAAAAAATGAATTGCGAACAACAGGAGCAAAAAGATTCTGAATTCCAATATTTTATATTTACAGGCAATGTCGATCCTCGTTCCTCTGGTTGGCGCAGATGCAGTGTTGGGGCGGGAGAAGAAGACGAGTGAATCGACGCCCTCTTCCTCTCGTCGTGGAGCACACCGAGAACGAGCCAAGATATTCGTCGATGGCACGCCCAAGGTGAGTGAACAGTTGAGATTAAAGGTTGATAGCATTGATAATGCAGGCCTCATCTCCAATCGATTCCCTTGCTTCGTCAACCGTATGCTCGCCAACTCACTCGAGACCCGTCTCGCCCCTGAGGGACGTGGAGTCGAGAGAGAAGCGACAGCAGAAGATAGCACCGATCGATATGCCACCGTATCAGGTACGGTAGATATGATCCCGATCGATTGACAAATGGTTTTCCAGTTGATGTACTATTCTGTTGCAGATGGCAGTGGTTCGAGAGTCGAGTGTGGAAGAGTGGAATGAGGAAGGGAATGATGAAGGATGGAATGATGGATGGGAAGAGGAGAAGACAGAGGTCAATCAACCAGAAGAGAAGGAGAAGGAGGAGAGTGAAGATACTCGAGTGGTTACTGTATTGAAAAGTACTGTGGATCGAGTAGCCATTGAACCGAAGAGAGAAGGAAATAAGGATATTGGTGAGATTTTTGAATGGTGAGATCAAGTATTATGGTAGATCATTGTAGGATCCGAGTTCGCTCTAAAAGTTACGGTAAAGGACGAGATCGACGATTTATTCGCAGAGATGCAACCGCAGATCAAGGTATTGCTTCTTTTTCACCTACTAGTTAGTTGTTTTTACCTAGTGATGATGAATTGAAAAAAACTGTCTATTAAAAATTGATGATAATTGCAGACTTCGGGCTCAATTCTATCCCAACTGGAAGAAATCGCAGTCAAGTCAACTCGAAGTACCATTTCCCCATCGAGTAGTGCGGGAGAGGAGAAGAAGGATACGGTAGCTGCTCACACCCGGCTGGCATTTACTGCCAGTGATGAGGTATGGTAGTTGAGACCTACGGTAGATGACTGGGTATTGATTTGCAGGTCGGCGATTCGTGGGGCGGAGAAGGAGAGTGGGGATTGGATGAGGATTGAGATCAAAGATCATGGAAGTGGAAGAGAAGGGAAGACTGCCCTATGTCAACTGTCCTCTCCTGATTCTCCCCCTCTAAACACTCAATCATTCTCTCTCCTCCCTTGTCAGTCAACCTTTCGTTCTTTGTAAATACTTTCTTTTCTTCCCTCGATTTCTTACATATTTTCACACTCTTTCTGTTGAATGCACGTGCCTTTGATACTGTAGAATGCGTGTCCCCTGATGCAATCCCCCAATCAATATTCCGATGATGTCATTGTGATACAGTATCCCCTCGCCTCTAGCCATGCATACCTCTAACTACCGTATCCACTCGATTTCCCTCCATAACCCCTGTGATATGGGCGTAATAATTAGACAGCTCTAACTAACCGACGGGAATAATGCATTTATTGCTCAGTGATAGTATTGCCTAGTGTGTAAAATGAAATGATGATAAAGCGGCAGGTATTACTCAATCCATTTCCCTTCCTTCTCTGTTCTACACTTCCCGATCACTTGGATTCGATGGAGAGACAGGCTGATTATGGTAATGGAGAGGAGTTCGTGGTGTACTCGTGACGTCGTGCGAGTAGATGGCGACCGAGGGTGGAAAGAGGATTGAGAACGGAACGGAATATTAATGGAGGAAGGATTGAGTGAGAAGGGACAGTCAATCTGTGGTCGAGAGGAAGGGATTACACAACTGATCTACTATGTTGATATTGTTGTGAGGGAGGGAATAACAGGGAATATAATCTGAATAGAGGGGGAGTTTTCCTCTTCTTCCGTCTATGGTGTACCATCTAGCTCCTTCTCGTAATCATTCATCTCTCCCTCACTCGACCTCACGAGAAGACCAATCCCTCTCATCACTCTTGCTAAGTCCGACTAATTCCGAGAGATGAATGGCTGGTACTTTGTCAATTGTTTACCCCCAGGTTGAAGGATTCTCTTTGTGTCACTCTCATTTTACTACTTTGAGCTGTCGGAGCCAGATGTCCTAGGCTTCTTTCTTTTCACTGTATCTCACTGTGTTCATTCAATGCATCTACAAAGGGGCGCTAACAATTAGACAGTTGAATGACTCAAAGCTTCTCTTCATAGAGTGAATCTGTCATTGTCACTCCTTCTCTCTGGACAGAGGGTCTAAGGACAGAGATCGCTCCTTCTCCTCTTCCATCTGCTCTTCCTCCCTCACTCAACTCCAGACTCTCTCACTCTCCCATTGTCTCTCGCTCTGTCTGACCATCAAATGAGTGAGAAGAGGCATGAGAAGGAGAACATAACTCCTCTCAGATTCCCATCTCTCATTCCTACACACGTTGCTCATCATCGTTTGATGGGTGTCCAAATGATCCGGAAGGATTGACGAAGTAGACATGAAAGATCCCACTTGTCGTCGCTTCGTTCAACATCTTTGCCTTAGGTTCTTAGTTCTTTGTTTTTTTGAAAACTAAGATGATTTTCGAAAGCACGTGCAGTGTGAGTAGACTTCTTCTCTATTCTGACAGTCTCGAGACGTCGCACCAAAGACCAAGAGTGCTCCATCAACAGTTGTCGATGCTTTGTTGAGAGGGTTCCCATAGAAATGACCAGAGTTGTCGTGCAAGAATTAGATTTGTCGTGAGATTTCACTGCAGAATGAGAGATTGTAGCTGGACGAATGAATGCAATTAGTGAGTGAGTAATCCATGAAGTCGACGACTATTTGAGACATCGCGTGAAGAGAGTTCACGCAATTCCTAGCTTCTGAATGCGACGACTCTCCTCATTCTACGTATTCTCTCACTATCAGAGAACTCAGAGAGTATGAGGAGAGTCTTCTCTTGCCCACTCTACCTCTGAATCTCGAATTGCCTCCTCCTTCGTAAGAATGTTGCTCATTTCCTTCCCTTCTCACCCTCTCAAAGGACACCTCAATTGAGCCCATTCCGTTCCAATAAGTCACGTCCCTCCACTCCTTCCGTTATTGTTCCTCGGATTTGTTGGGCTGTCAAAATATTTGCCTCTCCCCCTTGTCCCTTCACAACTTGGCCATGTTTTGAGTGAGTTTGAGTGCGAGTGGGAACTCATTTCCATTTTCGCTCTCGGTTCAAATTCACTCTGTCACAATCCGAGAGCACCCAATCATTCACGTGAATTCGTTCCTCTTTGTTCCTCGAATGCGAAATGAGGGGATGAAACACTGTGATGGAATGGAGAATGTGCCTGGTGATGAATCTGTCATGGTTGGAGTAGGAAGAGAGAGAGAGAGAGAGGGAGGAGGGCGAAGTGAGATCGTTGTAGACTGATTGGACCACTTCTATTGAGGAGAAGGCACAGTTCAGGCACGAACGAACAATGATCTTTCGAGTGTGCTGGTTTTCTTCATTATGACTTCCATCCTACATCTGTAACGAAGTTTCTAGATGTTCCTCATGTTGCGAAACAGATGAAGCCCGCATATGGCTAAGACATAAACTGAGGGTAGTTTAGACGGAATCTAGGGAACTCCTCAGTGTTTACGACAGACACTTTTCGATTTCTTCTCGTAGACTCATTAGAGTGAACACATGTTTGCCGATTCCACTAATTCGGAACGGAAGGGAAGAAATGTAGAAATTTGCTTCTGTTTCCTGCAGTTTTATCCCGTGAATTGAAGCAATTCAATCTCCCATCGTCTCAAATCCTTCGTGGGATTGTTCACATCCTCAAAGCTTCAATCTCTTCCCAAGTCATCTCTGAACTATGGTTACTGGGATGAAGCATCGATTTTTTTCTTTTTGCAATTTTTCATCGCTAGAATATGCAGCAGAACAAATAATGAAGTGGCGCACCTCTGAACTTGCTACGAAAAAGATTCATTATTCAGTTAAGAGGGAATAGAATGTAGTTGTTGAAATTAGAATCTGAGAGATTCACTCCTTTCCATCTCCAGTGTCCAATCCTCTGTGAGAACGTTCTCATCCTCACCGTTTCTATCCTCTTCCTGCTCTCTGACCTCTCCTCCGAAAGAGGCTCAGCCACAAGGGGTAGAATGTAGTGATGCCGAATCAGCAAACCTCTGCTGTCCGTTTAGCGCCTCGATCTCTGAACCTAGGATGGCATCACATTTGCATGGAGTTCACGAGGGGGAAGGGGGCGGAGTCTATCCCCCTCCCCCTCTTCCCCCCTCCCGGGAAGGGACAGTTGCACAGATCTGTTTGGCCATTGCCCTCGCTTCTGAACCTCTTCGACTTCAGCCTAGGAGCCTTAGGTTTCGATCGTTGATTCACTGTACACACTTCGATATCTCTGGATATTTCAAGCCGCTAACGAGATTTATCGAATTGATACGCTGTCTGCTTTCATCCCTTCATCTCTTTGATTCATCTGCTCACTGTTTCGCTGTAAACTGTACACGTCAAAATTTCTTGCATGGTTGTTTTGACGATTACTACATCACATGAATCAGTTGATAGTGTCTACATTTCTTCATCTCTAAGAATCTCCTTCGCTCATCATTCAGCTTCTCCCTTTCGGCCTCTAACTCACTCCATCCATTAGCTATAATTCGCGCAATATAATAATGTACTGATGAGCGCGTGCGCTGGAGAGAAGTTGGAGAGGACGAGAGAGTGGGGAAGCGAAGAGAGTGCTCAGCCCCGCCCCCTTTCGGTCAGATCTCTGACTCCTCTCTGTTTCAATCCATTATCATAATCCTACCGTAGTCAGGAGAGGGGAGGGGTACGGTAGGAGGGAGAGAGGGAAGGGACCGGGTGAGTCTAATCGACTTCCGATTTCATTGCCGCCCCTTCACTTCATTCGATTCACGCTTTTCCCTTCTTCTTCTGACTTCTTTCCTTCTTCTCGTTCTCATATTTCGTGTCCTTCTAATGGATTCAGTCTAGTAATGGGGGATCTTCTCCCTCAAAGGGGATATCAATGATGCATCCTCTCCTCTCTCTATTCAGATAGAATGGACCTCATCCCTCTCATTCGTCGCTTTCTTTTCTCCCTTCTCAACGTTGATTTATCCCCTTGTCAGTCTCGATCCATCTATCTCTTCTCTGCACTCTCTTCCATTCCCCCACTCTCTCTCCTCCACTCTCTCCTGTTCACACACTCTCTCGCCTTCTCTCTCACTCATCTCAGAGATCACCAACTTTACTGCACTTATCTCTGTGTTATCTCTGGAGAAGAAGCGGAGAGTTCCGAATAGTTCTAGAGCTGCAGTTTAGAGAGAGAGATTGGCTAGTGATGACGCAAGATGATGGGGGTTTGAGTTAGTTTGATAAGCCAATGAACGGACAAACATCTAATGTTTGCAAACTGCGAAATTCGCACTCGAGATTAACTCTTTGCGCGACTTTCATTCGTTCACTTTACTCATGAACTCTAGCCTCGAGACTGATCTTCCCTTTTCAGCTATCTTCCACTCATGCATTCATCACTCTCTTCAACCGCATTCACTCTCGCATTCACCTTCGTTCTACTCGTCCAGAACTACGGTATGATCTACCCTGAGAGGATCAATCGATGATCGATCCGTTCAGGAGTCTCAGCAGCAAGCTGGGGCTATGGCCGTCATAATGGACCGCAGACATGGACTGGAGCCTGCCAGGTAAATCTTTGATCTTTCTGAATTCTTTCCCCCTTCATTTTCCACATTCTTCTCTGACATCATCAAATCATATCCAAAGTGCGCAACGATTCTAATAGTGACTCAGAATGTTGTGCCTACCGCTTTGTTTCGCCACCCCCCCCTCACAATCGATACCGTACCCTACCGTACTCCTCTCTTCCAGACGGGACACCGCCAGACTCCAATCGATATTCGCACGATGGACACAGACTACTCTCTGATGGACAGAATCAACTTCGTCGGATACGATCAAGTCGACTCGGCTACGATGCAGAACAATGGACACTCGAGTGAGTGGTGTGGTGCAGTGCAGGGAAGGAGGACGACCTTTACTAATCATCGTCTTGCAGTTTCCGTAGCGGACTTCCACGAGTGGGACACTCCTCCGTACATCTCTGGAGGCTCCCTCCAAGGGAAATACAACCTCATGCAGTTCCATCTCCACTGGGGACAGCAGGATTCGGAGGGATCCGAACACAAGATTGGAGGACTATCTTATCCTGCTGAGGTTAGTGTGACGTGTGGTGAGGTGGATGGGAATCGTCGCCTTCCAGTTGCACCTCGTCCACATCAAGGATGGGCTGACACTCAATGAAGCACTCAACGAGACCGATGGACTGGCGGTGAGTGGTGTTCTCTCTTTGGTGCAGTCGGTACAGGATGAAGAGTGTAAATCCCCAATTGCCAGGTCGTCGGAGTCTTCCTCAACATCGGCGAGAGCAGCGAGCCTATGGCTGCAGTCACTAACAAGATCAAGGATGTCATCTACGCAGGTTGGGCAATTTGAGATGTTCACTCATTCATCAACCTCTAAAGGAAACGACACTGAGATTGAGAAGATCCGCCCTCGATCACTCCTTCCTTCACTGACTGATGCATTTTATAGGTAAGGGAGAGGGAGAGAGATCAAAGATCAACTTTATCATCTTCAGATACGAGGGATCCCTCACTACTCCTGGATGCTTTGAGGCAGTCCAATGGATCCTTCTGGCTGAGCCGGTCTCCATCACGAGGGAACAAGTCAGTAGTTTGATGATAAAGTCACAGAAAGTTCCGGGAAAACTGTAGGATAGGAAGGGTTACGGATATTGAGATGGAAGTGTAAACATGAACGGGATAAACTGGAGTGTTTGACTTTCAAGCTCTGGCGATTCTGCAATATTGGGAAGGATTCAGTGAAACAGGGAAATGTCAGTGCACCTGGACGGAAAAGGGAGCGAAAAGAGGCCAGAAAGCACCTAGAAGGGATTCCTAATTGAGATCAAACACTCAGTCTGACTCGTTCAATTTGCAGCTGAATCAACTTCGTGAGATTCGCAATACAGAGGGAGAAGTTCACGAGAAGAACTATCGGTGAGATCAAAGATCAAAGTTCAAAGATCAATCTCTCATTCCAGTCCGACCTTCCCTCTCAATGGTCGCAGAGTTCGTTTCCGCCCTGCTCAATACGACAGATTGCGATTCTGCTCCTCCTCCTACTCAATCTCTTTCTTCATTACCGTAATTGCCACTCTTCTTGCCAGAACCTTCTTCTAAGGAGTACTGTATCCCCAGACAATGTACATTTCCCAGCGTTTACTGTAGA
Source organism: Pristionchus japonicus (assembly GCA_900490845.1). Lineage (NCBI taxonomy): Eukaryota > Metazoa > Nematoda > Chromadorea > Rhabditida > Neodiplogasteridae > Pristionchus > Pristionchus japonicus. Next base: position 948,077 of record LS494107.1, on the reverse strand, counting down.
GAACCCCCATTGCATTCTATCAAAAATCTCATACCTTATCGCTTTTTACAATTGCCATTTCACGTAACCATTGGTGCTGATAAACCAAAGAGTGCTACATTTACTAATAAGACTAACCGATCTAACCACTAACCACTAACTAGACTAACTTCCGTTTATTCCGCCATATTTGATCGGATATTTCTTGCCATCTTTTTCTTTCATCACACAATGCTTTTAGATGTGAACAGTATTGTGAGACAGATTTCTCGAGTGATCTCGAACGTTCCGATAAAGTGTATTTTCCCCAAATGTGATCTTTCATCTGTTTTTAACATTCTATGATCTAGATCAATCTCTGATACAAGAGGAATATTAGTCTGAATATTTCATAAACGACTTTTCTATCTTCTTTGTCTGGGTATTTGGCTTTTCGACTGCACAGTATTTTCAGATGGCACTATTCTCTGTAAAAATGTAAATTTGATGCCGACATGTTCGAATGAAATAAAAATAGTGTTGTCCTTTTATTTCCCGAGTAATGCATGTGTTAGAAAAAGTCATCCGTGAAATTGGAAAATTAATACTCTCAAAACATGACCCAGCGAATTTGTCTCACCCGATTGATATCGCGCGTGCACTTTGCGTTTTTTTCGAATTATATTTTGAAATTCTTGTTTAGATCGATTTAGTTAATTTATCGTTATTATTGTATTGCCATTTTATTCCCAAATCAAAGTTCGTACGAGTCGTTACCTAACCATGTGTCGTTTCCTTGTTCAATCGCTCTTTTCCTTTGTCGTTGTGTCCTTCAAAGTAGCTGTCTTTCAGAATGTTCGGTCAGAGTGCATTCGGTGCTGGGTCTAAGCCGTTGTTCGGGGCTGCAGCTGCCACCACTGCCTCCTCCACTCCCTCTTTCAGCTTCGGAGCTGGCGCAACTACCACTGCCGGTACTGGAGGTAAGTGTTTCCCTTCTGTTCCTCTTTTTGAGACCATTTCGCAACTTGAATTTACCATTTGGATGCTCAATAACCTCCTAACTCAAGGTTCCCTATTCGGCGCACCCGCAGCCACGACCACTGCAGCAGCTGCGCCCTCGTCGTTCAGTTTCGGTGCTGCGGCTCCAGCTGCCGGAACCAGCTTGTTCGGAGCCAAACCCGCCTTTGGCGCTCCTGGTTCGTCATTTTCTCTTTTATTTCTATTACATTGACTAAGTTTGACTATATTATTCAAGAATAGAGCCAGCAGGGCTCGTTAATGTCAATTTTATTGATAAGAATGCCGTTGCAGCAGCGACAACGACAGCCTCATCGTCTCTCTTCGGCAGTACCGGCCCTGCCACGACTGGCTCGTCTCTCTTCGGTGCTGCACCCGCTGCTGGTCAGAATTTACAGCTAGTTCATATTCTAGATTAATTCATTTTCACAACTGACTATCAAGGCATTGGTAAAACTTTAAGACTAGCTATAAACATGCATTATTTCGATTCTGATTCGTATGCTCCCAATGGTTGTTGTAATTAGTTGCTATATAATTCACCCTTCGCTTTCTAGGTTCTTCTGTCTTCGGAGCTGCAGCCCCTGCAGCTCCTGCTGCAGGCTCGTCTCTCTTCGGATCCACCGCCACCGCTACTACAGGAACCAGTCTGTTCGGTTAGTATTGCCTTATTCTGTTGCTTTTAACAATAAAAGATTTCCTTTTGCATGTATCATTGGGTATTCTATCCCAGGCCAACCCGCAGCCTCGACTGCTGCTCCATCGGGCGGATTCTCCTTCGGAGGCACGACCACTGCAGCACCTGCAGCAAGTGGAGGTCTCTTCGGCAGCACGACTGCAGCCACTCCTGCTGCAGGAGGAGGACTCTTCGGAGCTGCACCCGCAGCACCTGCTGGTCAGAGTACCTCTATTTTTTGTTATTGTCAATAACTTATTGACGTTTTGTGAAACGTTAAATTGCGGAATAGAGCAACCCTTAAAGTTATGAAAAGCTACAAATTGTTGTTTTCGCTATTTGATTGTGTTATATCAATAATGAAATCTACCACAACTTACTGTATTTTTCTCAGCCTCGACGACGTCTCTCTTCGGTGCAGCCCCTGCAGCTGCAGCTACGACGGGCGGTCTCTTCGGCAGCACTCCTGCTGCAGGAGGAACGTCGCTGTTCGGAGCACCCGCCGCCACCACTGCTGCTGGTGAGGAGAGGGGAAGAGCGCGTAGTGGGGTTTCACACCTCAAATATAATAATAGTACTTCACCCATGCTGCTTTCTATTCAAATGATATTATTAATTGGAGATCATGCATTATGGGGTTGATTGTTGTTGATTGAGTTCGTATTCTGTATAGCTCTATTAAAAATTGAATGGTTTTGAAATTGGAAGGCTCGTGTTTCTAGATAAGGTCAAATTACTTGGTATTTTCCAGGATCATCTCTGTTCGGCAGCACTCCCGCTGCTACCACTGGAACCTCTCTATTCGGTGTGTTCTTGGTAATTTGTATTTAGTTAAAAATTAGACATTTTAAATCGATGAGTTGAGTTCAGGTGCTCCTGCAGCCACAACTGCCGCAGCTCCCACGACTGGCGGTATCTTCGGCGCTCCTGCAGCACCCGCGACAACTGCAACCACTGGGGGACTGTTCGGAGGTCTGTAGAGTTATGAAATAATCTATTAAATACCTTTCTATGATGTTGAATTGATTATTTATTTTATTGCGATGTCTAAATGGTAGTACTATCCCTTTCTAGCTCCTGCCACGACTGCAGCTGCAGCCCCCGCCACGGGAGGTCTCTTCGGAGCGACGTCCACTCCTGCAGCACCTGCAGCAACAGGAGGACTGTTCGGTGCAGCCACGGCAGCCCCGACTGGTTAGTTGCATTCCATGCTAGAAACTCTGATAAAACGATCGAAATCAGCAAGCCCATCAATATGATATTGTTTTCATGAAGCAACCAAATTGATTGCAGCCACTGGCACGTCTCTCTTCGGTGCCCCTGCAGCCACAACTGCCGCTCCCTCGACCGGTGGCCTTTTCGGAGCCGCCCCTGCTGCAACCACGACAGCTGCAGCCACTGGAGGACTCTTCGGAGGTCCGTCACAGTCTTACTTTGCGAATATTTTGATTACAAATTAAAACAGATTCATGTAAAAATATTTCACCCAAATTTAGTCAGATAATGCTTGTGTATTTATTTCGGCCACATTAAAAACGAATTTCAATTAATCTCTTTCCAATAAGAAGTATGAATGGTTTTTAGCTCCTGCCACGACTGCAGCCGCAGCACCTGCAGCAGGAGGAGGTCTCTTCGGGGCCACGCCCACTCCTGCAGCCCCTGCAGCAACCACTGGCGGCCTGTTCGGAGCTGCCGCACCTGCAACAGCCACCACATGTGAGTTGCTGACTTTTTCGATGTTTGACAACGTTTAAAAAAATCTATAGGAACCTTATTATTCAGTGTTTCAGCGGCTCCCTCTCTCTTCGGCACTCCGACTGCCGCTGCTGCGACCCCTGCAGCAGGTGGTCTGTTTGGAGCGAAGCCTGCAGCTCCCGCAGCAACTGCAGCTGGGGGAGGACTGTTCGGAACGACCCCCGCAGCAACGACTGCAGCCTCTGCTGGTGAGGATAGAGGAACTGCGTAGTGTAGATGAAACAGTTATTGCCAGGGTTTTCATGAATTTCCGTTTGTGTGATTCAAAGTTTGAAACTCTAATTATTTTTCAAATAAAGTATGTATTGCAGCTCCAGCCACTGGCGGTCTCTTCGGCGCTCCCGTGGCCACTTCTACCCCCGTCGTCTCTGCAGCCCCTGCAGCAGCCACCGGAGGCCTCTTCGGAGCCCCGGCTGCATCTGCTGCAGTGGCGACCACGACTGCCGCAGCTACTGGAGGACTGTTCGGAGGTGAGAATGGGGAGTGAATCACGAGAAAGGAATATTGCGCATGCAAGTGTGAAGAGGCGTTCATGAATCACGGAGGCACCAAGGAGTCAAAACATATGAGTAGAAAATCAAAACGTGACGCGTTGTGAGAGCTCAGAATCAGTGAGAATTTCAAAAGGGACTGAAACTTGGAATCACCTGGTAAAAGTGTTTAAATGAGAGTAAATTAATTAATTTCAGCCCCAGCCACGACGAAGGCGCCGACTACTGCAGCAGCCCCTCTCTTCGGTGCGACCACCACCACCAGTGCACCCGCTACGGTACGGGTTTTGAATCGTTGTTTTCACAATGAAAACAATAACAATCAGAATATTCATTTGTTTTCGCCCTTAGTTCCAATGTTTCTTGGTCACATCTAGTATGGAAATTAACTAAAATTTGAGCAATGGTGCAAATAGAAATGAAAACAAGACAGTTAGGAAGAAGTGGAAGTAATGGCTTGCAGGGAGGTCTCTTCGGCGCCTCTCCCTCCACGACGGCGACTTCTGGAGCAGCGACGACATCCACCTCTTCGTCCGCTGCCGGACTGCTCTTCGGGTGAGACTAATTTCCAGATTCTCAAAATATAGAAACATTATTGATTTATTTTTCATCGTTATCGAAAATCAAATATATTAATATATTTGCAGTGCGGCGAAGCCGACTACGACGACAGCGAGCCCGTTGACTCTCGGTGAGTAGGGAGAGGGGAGGGGAGAGAAAGTTTCAAACACGAATCTGCGGTTGAATGCTATGATAATACAACCAAAAAAATCTAATTGGGGGATTGTGAGATGAATGGAACGTGCAACATCAATTTAAAAAAGTGTATGAATATTGGATCTCTTGAGGTTCGACGGTGCCGTCAGTGTCTGCAGCAGGAGGCACGACGACAGCCCCCACCCTCACTGCCATCCCCACCACGACTCCCCTTCTATTCGGGGAACTGGAGACGATCATCAATGGACTCACCGCCGATCTGGATGCACAGGAGAGAATGTTCCTCGCCCAGGTCAGAGGCGAACGGAAGGGATGCTTATTACGTTTTGAGAGCATCTTCACAGAATATTGACGGAGATGATGATGCTTATCATTGGATTGAGACAATAATGAATTGAGACGTTTAATTCAAATGAATCTCGATTGTTTGGATGATGGCTAATACTTGTCATTCAGTCAGTCGAAGTGAACGCGTACGATCGCGTCGTGAGGGAGAACGAGACGAGGGTAATTAATTTACGAATTATTAATTAATTAATCGATTATTTGAATAACTAATTACACTTCATTCAGATTCTGGCAGTGGACGACGAGTTGCGCGCCCTCGAAGACGCGAAAGATCAGATCAACCACAACATCGATTTCATCGAGAACCAGAATAAGGGTACGGTAGAGAGGAGAGAGTGATCGAGAACTGATCGAGGAATGAATACATTTCAGACCTGGAGAAGATGGTGAAGGAGCTGGAGGAGAAGCTGAGACTTCCCGAGTGGTCCGATCAGGTAAGCAACGGTTGTTGTTGTTGTTTTTGATACTATTGTTTTCGTGTTTTGATCCTATAATAAAAAAATGCAGGATCAACCACTGCCTCTGGACATGAGCTGCGCCACGGCTGCGGATGTGCAGAGAGCCAATATGTGAGTGACGAGAAAGATTATGTTTATTTCAAAGAGAAGTCTTTGTTGAAACAGCGACGAACCTGGTTGCTTTTGCTAGAATCTTTAAAAAAAAATTTCGCATTGAATGCATTGGGAAATTATTGCTCGAGGATGGAATGATGATCTCTGATTGCAGCATGAATCTGCTGACGACGGTTGACTCGCAGACGAAGAACGTCGAGGGAGACATCGAGGATATCGTCAAGCATGTCAGTCCTCCTGTTTACTGCTTCTCTTTTCTGTTTCCAAACAGACAAAGATTTGTTTCAAGAGAACGATTTGTTTCACTGTGATCGACTCTCCTAAAATAATCACTGAAAATAGAACTTGCCATTCCATTCCTCCCATAAATGTTGAATTGACTTGCAGTTGGCGTCTCTCCGCTCAGCTCACGAGACGGCGGATGCGTGTGCAGACTCGACGAATCTCGATCAAGTCTGTCTCATTCTACAGAAGCAGATGGGATCTCTCGCTTGGATCGAACAGAAGACTGGTACGTTTATTCATTCTTATTCTACTTCTTCACTTTATCTGCAAGAATAATTATGAAATAGAGGGAGGGGGGGGGGTTGATGTTTCTTTTCTTACTGTTCAGGAGTAAGGCAGGAAAAGTGAGGAAATCACCAAAATAATTTAATATTTATTAAATTAATCAATGAAATTGCAGATGAGCTGCAGTCTAAAGCGCAGACTCTGGCCAACCATCTCGGGAATGCATAGACGACCAGAGAAGTGAACTATCGATTGATACCCCGTTTGATCTACCATTATACTGGTCTCGTTTCGCCCTTTTCTAACTATTTTTGTTTTGTTGAACACTCTCATTCCTGAATTTTAGAAGTTGTTAGCTATTCGATTTGATTATCAATGATTTCACTCTATTTGACTGTTCCTAGGAATTCGTATTTTTCTTCTATCACGTTTTTGTGACGCCTGTTTCATTGTTGTTACATGCTGTATTTGATGATAAAAATGATTACATGAAGCTGATACTTGTGTTTTTCACTATATTCATGGGAACTGCAGTGAAAGAGGTTACAAGATTGTTCGTTATTGAGCAAAGGTTAGATGGGTAGAGGGTAGATTAGAAAGTCATTCGATGAATAGACAAGGAGCATTAGTTGATTCTCTCTTGGTCGATTATCCATGATATCATATTTATGAGACTGAATTTGGGTGATCCTTTCAATCCTTCAATGTGTTCAGAATGATGCCCTTTCCTTTCCTTCTTCTTCCGAATGAGATCATCTCTACAATCTATCCTCGTCTCGACCTCGAGACGAGAAGCGCATTGAGATCGGCACTGAATGGAGGAGAGGAAAGACTCACGGCCATCGAGAAGGGAATGAAGTACCCAGAGAAGGGAGTGGGCATCCAAGTGGTATGTTTCATCTCTTTGCGTAGAATTACAATATTCAGAGATCAAACAAACCTTTTGTTCGTTTTTCCTTCGTTCAGATTTCGTCGCAAGAGGCCATGCTGAACGTTGGCGGTTCAGTGATCCAGATCAATGTCGATGAAGTGGGAAAAGAGTTGGGCATCCTCAGAGTGAATACCCATTTGGAACAGGTCTACTATTGGGTATGCACCTATCTAGCAACGTAGTTATTATTCTAGCAATGTTCACAGGGATCGGCTCAAGGTACGCACACGACTCTCAGTGCTATCCGTCGACATCTGCATGGTGGAGAGATCGTCATCTTCGACGAGGTAGACCATTCATGACTAACAGCTCATTTCAGAATAAACTTTTGCGTTGCAGAGACTGGGGGACGCTGATCTGTGCTGGTTGACGCAGAACTTCGACTTCGTGTCGATTCGCGATCGATCTGCCATCTCTCCTCGAGCCATTCGTCGATTGTGGACTGTGATAAAATAGATTAGGAGACGGAGATCATTAGACTGATTGCAGAGACTCGAAGCAGGACTATGGTCAGTGAAGAAGGTCGAAGTGGAGTCGGACAATGTTCGAACGAGATGGGAGTTCCTCGAGAGATTCGGCACCTTCGATCGAAGGACGCACACCTTCTCCCCATTCAATCACGCCTATACGGTTAGACCTTCTTCGTTTCAAATGAATAGAGTTCAAGTTGCCAGATAAACTACATACTTGCCAGATAAAATGGCGTAGGAAATGATGAATGAAAGCCATTTCCAGGCGTATCGCGTCCACTCGAAGATTGTCGTCCTCGAGACTTCGAGAAGAGTCACGATCACAAACATCTTTCCGACTGACACTCATGGAACGATTAAGATCGAGATTGTCTAGGGACCTCTCTCTCTCTCATTGCTTTCCATCATTGTTTATCTCATTGTTGTTCTCGATAATACATCGACTTGTTATTTGAATTGTTCATGCAGTACAAAACGCATGGGAAGATTCGTGTTTATCTCGTTGGTGTCTAGGCAGCCTTGAGAGGGAGGATCACTTCTCCCTGCTGAGCTTGAGCAGCGAAGGGAGCCTTCGGGTCCGTCTCCTCGGCCGGAACCTCCGCCCACTGGACAACCAGCTTGTCCTGAACGGAACATGGGTTACTGTAAGATGATATACTTTAGTAGAGGAATACTGTAGACTACGGTAACTCATCAAACGCCCATACGGAAATGCGTTGTCATACAGGTTACTGTAGTCGAAAGGAATACGGTAACTGATCAATATGGTTAAGGGTATAGTACATCCTTGGGAGGTCCGGCCATTCTCATGATCTCCAGGGGAGCATCAGCCTTGGGTTCGATGAAGCCGAATACGGGCTTGACACGGTAGCACTCGTTGTTGGAGGTCTTCACCTGAAGGAACAGGGTTACTGTATCTTTGATTATCGATTGATTACTGTATCTACCGTACCTTGAAGGCAAGTTTGGATTCCGAAGTAGATGCGATCTTGACGGTAACATTGCCTCCGGCGGCAGGGAAAGACGCCTCGGGAGGATCGATATTCAGAGACATTTCTGGAATGGATTACGGTACGTAGGTCCTGAGAAGAAGTGGATCCTCAAAGGAATGGAAAATGGAGGGAGAAGGGAGCAATACCTCGAGGGAACCACTCGGATGAAGAAGGAAGGTTGAGAATGGAGGGAAAGGGACGAATCGATCTCTTTTCTATGAAGAATGAAATGGGATTAGGAAGATGTAAATGGTGATATTGAATGTTGTGAAAACAAACAGATAGACTATTCAGATGTGATTTATCGATCGAATCGAGTCGAGTTCAACCATAAAGAGGGAGATCAAAAATATGAGAGGTAGTGAATGCATGCATCCGTATTTCAAGATGCTTGATAGATCTACCAATGGGACATGATGAGATCGATGGCAACAGATATGGCGGCGAGCTTTTTTTGGGGAAATAAAACATGGACAGTTCAATCTATCTTAGAAGGGGAACTCTATCATCCTCATCATCTTCATCAGAGTCTTCAATGCTGCTGCAGAATACTTTCTCATCTTGAATCGGGCCTTTAGAAGGAATACTAGGCTTCCCGGACCTGCTATTTTTTATTGAGATCGATTGAATTCGGGCCAGATCTAACCTCAAATTATCCATTCCAATCACAAGAGGAACATTCAAAGTGAGCGAAGTTCCGAAGATAGAACATGTGATACGCACCTGAAATTTGCACTGTGCAGTAGAAACTAGATGTCTATGCATACCTGGAGATAATACCTGACTTCGATGAATTTACATTTGTTGATGCGTGGAACAAATTGAGGAATGCGGATTTCTCTCGCGTATGCATACTCACTTCCACTAATCACATGGAGTTTCTGACACGGAGTGATTGTAATTCTTACATTCTTGATTGTAATTCTTGTTAGATAACAGATAGTGAGATACCTGATCGAACGTTAGAAGTTGCTTGTTTCTGCATCGCTGATACAATTTTTCAGACTTCTTTGTAGGTTTCCTCGAAAATTCATTCCATTTATACGCAGAACAAGTATATTCTTCTAGCAGAATCAGTTGAATCTGAAAAGAGTCGATTGAATTGCATGAGAGCGATTCTTACCGAGCTGATTGTTCTCGGTGATTGATTATTGATCGAGGCATCCAAATATATGATTTCGCCCGGAATATACCACGATTTATCAACCACTACCTGAACAGTACCACTCATACACCTCTTCGAAACAGATAGACATACTTTGGCTGTGATAGACCCTTTCTGGAATGGGAAGTATCGAGACTCGAGTGTTCCACTCACTGGAGATGGAATGCGAAACGATCGATAGAAATCCGAATCGCGGACAACTTTGAACTTCTACATTGCGAACAATGTAGAGTTTTACTGGGAAACGAACTAACCTTCGAGAAAGTTCTGTTCATTCCCACTCCTCTCCTTACTAGTCTTACGGTGCAATCATATCTGATTCTCGCACTAACTCCGTTATCATTCTCTACTTTGAATGATGAATCGCAATCGAGAGGAAGGGGAAAGCTGAGAATAAAGCAAGTTGGTGCCAGAGAGAAAACAATTCGTACCGGTAGGTGAACGTGTGAGTTCCCAATGCGAGTTCACTCGATTTCTCGGCGGTCTTATGAATCCATAACGTCGATGTTCGAGAAATGTAATTGTGGTAGGAGGAACATTGCATTTCATCCGTATCCATGAATGACACTCTAGCGAATCCATTGACTGTTATGTTGACAGCTTTGATTTTTATGATTGACTTGGCCACTTTCATTGAAATATTTGCAGTGACCTAAAATGAGACTAATTGGAACTCGCACGAGAGCATTTTAAAACAAACACTCGCTGTTTTCCTTCTAAGTAAGTGAAGAGGAGGGCAAAAGGCGAGTGCTGCTGTTATTTTCTATAGAAAAAACAAGACAAACTGACCACATCTCCAGGAGCATAAACATCTTTGTCATACTCAATGGTAACTTTCATTCACGAGGTTATAAGCGACAAAAAAGGAGGGATGAGACTAGACTCGTGCAAGGAAGAGAGAGGGAAGGCAGGGTCACTGCCCTCCTTCTCTTCCCTCGCCTCCTCCTCCCTTCTCTCTCTCTCTCTCTCTCTCTCTCTCCATTGACAGATGGGATGACTGCGAGGGTGGAGGGAATGGATTCACGGGCTTGGAGAGAGGATGAGAAACACTCAAAAATTCTTGGAATGTGTAGGGAAAGAAAACGAATCAGATCTCCAGGATGATGTTGCAAGTTGAAATTCATTGCTTTCCTCTACCGGTCATTCCCTCTTTCGCTTCCCTTCAAGATGCGCCTTCCTCTTCTGTTTCGTGTACTCATTTTCATCTGCAGACTCATTGTCAGCAGTATCGAGCATTCGAGAGCTGGGTATGAGAGCGATGGATGAGCTCAACTCCTCCGATTAACTCCCTAGAATCGCTCTTTGGATGAAGGAAGAGTCTTCTGATTAGAACACATTTTATCACAAATAAATAAATTATGGACAGAAACTGGAAAGACAGGGGGAAAATGAAGATATTGTTATACCCTAGGAGACAAATGGAATGATTATAACTACAATCGTTCTCAATGAAGTAGATGGCTTCTATCAGTGTACTTCGAGTAGTCAGGAGCATCATTCGATTCATCAGAGAATGAGTAGAAAGTCGTGTCTGATTCCTCGCTTTCTCTTCTTGCTACAGGACGATTCAGAAGAATGTTCGGAATTCTTCGAGGATTTACATGCCTGAGAAGAGATTATTTGTAGCTTGGTTTCATCTGAAATCTCACGTGGTTGGAATGGTTCCAATGACAATTGGCATCTTAACGGCAACTGATGTACCCAGGACGGTTGAGGTGGAGATTCGAATCTATAGATAAGTTTTGCATGCAGCACATTAGCAGTTTTCCAACCTTGAGATAGTAGACTATTTTGATGTACGGGCAAGTGGTATGTTGAGGAGTGAATTGCGGAATTGTTATTTGCCTGGAGTAAGAGTAATCGGATCCCGAGGCGACATGGAGACCCTGAATTAGACGGCGTTCACTCATTTGAATTCGGTGCTTACCTGGCTAAAATTGACTAATCTATTCTTGCAAATCTTCTGATATGCTCGACCACTATAGAATGCAATGTAGGTCGTCGCTTCGTTGAGCTTGATCTCAATCTGAAATCACACCCGTTTTTTTGATTCTTCCAATGGATCAAACCGAATTGATCGTCCTCGGAGATCTATTGTAAACGCACGCTTCGAGATAGATCGTTTGCCCGGGGAGATAGCAAGCGTCGTGAATGATTCCCTGCAATTTGCGAGTTCGAAACGGTTAGGATTAATTAGACACCTTCAGAGTGATGGAACCCTTCTGGAAGGGAAGGAAGCGAGTTTCGAGAGTTTGCGTTACAGGAGAAGGAATGCGCCAGAGGGCAAGCAGATCGACTGGACGATACACCTCGAATCTCTGGAATGGATTTGAATAATCGAAGAAGTTGCATCACGATTTACCTTCATCGTTCTAATATTGCATCTGAAGAAGCTTCTCACAATCTCGACTTTGCATTCATACTTAATCTTGCCGTATCCTCTACGATAGGAGGAGTCACAGGCTTCAGGCAGGACGAATCTGCACTTAGAAATGATTAACGGAAACCCTTTCGATGAGCTTACTGATACACGTAGGTGTGCAGTCCAACCGGCAGATACGTCGTCTTGTCATGAATGGGAGGATGGAGAAGGTAGTCAGAGCGAGAGATGTACGTGTGAGTGGAGGAGTAGCGTTTCGTCGTATTTGTCTTCCCTCAAATGGGGCCAGCCATCAAAACAATGAGAAGTAGTCATGAGATGTGGAGGTGGTGGGAGTACTACGTATTTAGTGGAGGCGAGACTACTGTTAGGAGAAGCTACTATGCTATCATAATACTCAAGAAAAGGTTCCTCACCATTGGACTGCGTTTCTTCCCACTTCACATGAGCCCATCCGATCACAGAGATTCGAATTGAGCAGATCTTTTTCGCAGAGCGGAGAACGTGCACGGAGATTTTTGCGGAAACCTAAAATGCGAAAAATTGTCAACAAAAATGGAGAAGAACGCAAAGATTTTAAGTGGCTAGAATTTCAATGGTGTGTATTGCATGCGTTCAATGGCAGTTTGTGTACGTAGGGGTGGAACAGATGTAAACATTCCAAGTTGCAGAATTCCAAGTTCTACGGGAGTGAGGTATGGGCTCTCAGGTCGAGCGATAAGGAGCGACTAAGCATCACTCAGAGGAAGATGGAAAGAAAGATGCTGGGAATCACGTTGAGGGACCGCTGGAGGAACGAACATGTTCGAGATATCACTAAGCTGCGCGACTGGAACCGAGAAGCATTGAGACGGAAAGCGCGATGGGCCCTCAAGGTCAGGAGTATGCAAATGGATCACTGGAGCCGCGCGACCACAGTCTGGACGCCCTACAACCGGAAACTGCCGGCGGGCAAGCCTAGAGTGCGCTGGAGAGACGACTTGGACCGAGCTATTGGCAACTGGTGGAATACACCCCATGAAGATTTCCGCCCCATCCTCATCTAGCATTCATTGCCTGATATGATAAATTGATTGATTGATCAAGTTGCAGAACCAGTTTGCAATGAACCTACCGTATCTCCAGGTGAGTAATGTTCCTTGTCATAATCAATGTAGATATCCACCATGCACCGACGATCTCTCGACTGCGACTGAAATAGAAGTGAGGGTGGAGTTAAAGAGAGAGAGAGAGAGAGAGAGAAGACTCTGCACATGCTTTCACAATTTCCCTCCCCTTTCCACTCTCTTCCTCTTCCTCTATCTCTCATCGCAGACTACTCTGACTGACGTCACTAGCGCGCAGTCTAATGACACTTTCTCTCCCGTAGGCATTCTATTTCCAGAGAGATGACTCATGAAGTGATTGCAGATAACGTCAACTCTGTTTCCGAGTATTATGATGAGAGAGATAGTGAGACGTGAGAACTCGTCAGAAACATGTGGTTTATGAAGGCATTCATCTAGAATGGTTCCAGATGTGATAATACAACCCGAAGTATCTAAGATTTAGAATCAATGCTGACAATTTATCTAACTCTCTAGATTAATTACAATAGATGGCTAGTATCTGTGAAGGTGGAAAAATCAGGAGCATCATTATCTTCATGTTCTTCAGAGAAGGAATGCAACGAAGAATCCGACCGAGAGAAAGAATGATAAGTGGCAGTGGATTCTTCGCTGTTTCTTCTCGAAATTACGGGCTTCTGAAGATCCATATTCGTTCTCGGTGGATTCACATGCCTAAAAGAGTGACAATTAGATTTGGAATCCGGCTCGTGAAGATGCTCACGTTGTTGGAATGGTTCCGATAACGATAGGAATCTTCAACGAGACAGAGGTTATGTGGAAAGCAGTGGCAATTTTGAGCTGGAAAGCAATTTTTATTACTTCCTTGGAAAATTTTCTTACTGTGAGATAATACTGCACTTTGATGTTCAAAGCAGTGTTATGAACTGGCATGAATTGCGGAATAGTAACTTCTCCCGTGTAAACGTAGTCGGAACCAGTAGCAACGTGAAGAGGCTGATAAGATGATAATACCCAATGAATGGCATCACAAGTTGCTTACCTTGGACAGATTGAGCAGTCTTTTCTCAATTGTTTTATGGCCAGCTTGACAGTTGCAGACACCAAGGAATGTCGTTTCTTCTACGATACCGATATGAATCTGGAATGATTGTATTCCGTGTTGATTATATTTGGTTCGGCTGACCGATCTAATAACTCTTGGAGCTCTATTGTACATGGAGGCCTCTAAATAGATCATTTGCCCTGGAAGATAGCACGCATCGTAGATTACTCCCTGCAATTTTGAAATTTGAGCAAAATTTGACCAATAAAATTGTTACCATTAGTGTGATGGAACCCATCTGATAAGGGAAGAAAAGAGTCTCGAGAGTTTGAGTTACTGGCGATGGAACAAGCCACAGAGCTAGCAAGTTGACTGGACGATGAACTTTAAACTCCTTGAAAATTATGCTTCATTTTTAGGGATTCTAATTAAATATCATACCTTAGAATAGTGTTTGTTGATTAGTCCCGTAACCTCCACTGTGCATTCGTAGTAAATCTTCCCAAGATCATGGGAATATGTTGAATCACATGACTCAGGAAGTTTGAATCTGGAGGTTGAAATTCAGTTATTAATGATTTGTTTTGCTCACTGGTGGTTGTAAGTGAGTCTTCCCACTGAGAGAGGTTTCTCTCTCCTTCGGTTATACAGGAAGACTTCATAGGGAGCGAAGTAGTTGTACTTTGAACTGTATCGAAGGGATTCTCCTCTACCTGAAAAATTGTATTCATACTCGACAGGTAAATGAGAAATAACACTGCCCTACCTTGATCCATTTTCCATTTCACAAGTGAAGATCCATTCACCAATAATTGAATTGCAAAAATATCCCTCGGGGAACTGATACAACTGATCGAAATCCTAACTGAGACCTGAAATGTACACAAATGAGTGTGAAAGGTGAAGACTGCTGTAGATGAATTAACCGTATCTCCAGGAGAGTACTGTTCCTTGTCATATCCAATGGAGATGTCGACCATACACCGAAAACTGTGAGGGGTGCGGAACGAAAATAGAAGTGAACCTAGCCTCTCCTTTAAATACGCCCGACGATTCGCTTTCACAATTTCCCGTCTCTCTTCCTCTTATCATTCGAGTTTGACCGCATGACGTCATTAGCGTGATCGCGATAAAAATACATATTTTTTGTCAATAAATAAATAAATCTAGGAGCAGGATAGGATTTAAATGATATTCCAAATCACCGTTGTTTCATACGATTCGAATGATGCAGATATAATTTTGGAATTTTTGAAAACGTATTTATCTCTTAGCAAAAAATACAACTGAGTGCTCTTGCAAATCATAATTTATCAAACAATCTATTGTATGTGTACTATCTATCTATAAAACTAGACTGTTCGGATTCATCATAGTAGTTGACTTCTATCATTGAACTTTGAAAAGTCGGGAGCATCAATAGCTTCGTCATCAGAAATTGAATGGAAAGTCTCTTCCGAATGGGAGAAGGAATGATAAGTTTCTGTGGATTCGACACTGTCTCTTCTTGAAATTAAGGGTTTCTTCAGACTTGGTGCCGCTTTCGGTGGATTGATATGCCTAAATGATAGTTAACTGGTGGAGGAAATCGAAATAAGTCTCACGTTTTAGGCATCGACCCGATGATAATTGGAATCTTCAGCGGAACGCAAGTTCCGAGCGACGTGTAAACTTTGATCTGAAGAGACAAACTGAAGCTCATTCTCGTGTAAATTCTCGAATACCTTGATGTAATACTGCACTCTGATATTAATTGCTCTGTTGTGAATAGGAGTGAATTTAGGGATGGGTACTTCCTGCGAGTATAAGTGATCAGAACCCGTAGCGACTTGAAGCTTCTGAAAAAAGTTTATCACCCATGAAGTAAAACTGATTATTCACCTGGATCAAGTACACCAATCTCTTCTTCATTGTCCTCTGATAAGCACGCCCATTACGTATGCCGAGAAAAGTAATCGACTCAACAAGAAGAATTTCGATCTGGAAACTTGCACTTAAATAACAATTTAAAATTTAATTTACCGTTGTAATCGTTCTAGGAGCTCTATTTTGGATGGAAGCCTCGAGATAGATTGTTTGTCCCGGGAGATAGAACAGGTCTTGAATCGATCTCTGAATCTGATTGTTCAAACAAGAGACAAGAAAGAACTCACCTTCAGTGTGATTGAACCCTTCTTGAACGGAAGGAATCGGCAGTTCAGAGTGGTCGATTCAGGCAGCTTTGGGCATTCAAGTTGACGCAAGTCAACTGGTTTATACACAACGAATTCCTGAAAACGTTCATCATCGTTGAAGAAGTTGGATCAAAATAAATCAACCTTCGCTTGTTTGATATTGCTACAGAGAAAGGGTCTCTTTATTACGATCGAACAATCGTATGTTATTTTTCCCAATTCTCCGCGAAATGTGGAATCGCATGAATCCGGAAGGACGAATCTGTAATGCATGAACGAGTTTGTATTGTTTTAGTTTTTGTAATTGTTACTTGTAATTGTAAGTGTGCACTCCAACCGGGAGTTCAATTGGTTCATTTTCCGGCCGAGTGAAGAACAAGAATTCAGTACGAGAGATGTAATTGTGATTCGATTCGTACCGCTTCTGAGTTTTATCTGAATTGTTCATATTACCATCAGATACTAGTGCAACCTTTCTTACTTTCATACACAGTCCATTTCACGTGTGCATTTCCATTCACGAATAGTTGAACAGAGCAAATCTCTTTGGCGATCTGAGAACATGGAGGCAGATTCTGGCTGAGACCTAAAAGGTGCGAATGAGACGAGGAAAATGACGTTGAAGTAAAAGTTGAGCGTACGGTGTCTCCGGGAAAATACTGTTCCTTGTCATATTGGATAGAGATGTCGACCATGCACCGGAAACCTTAGGCTGAGGCGAAAATAGAAGCGAGGGTTGCGCGCTCTTTAAATACACTGACGCGCTTACACAATCTCCTCCGTATCTCTCATCCCTCTCAATTCCTCTTATCATTCTGAATCCAGGTTGATCAAATGACGTCACAAGCGCGCGATCCAATGACAAGGCGGTCATTGTGGACATAGTGACTCAGGCTAGATTGCGTGCGAAAGAATCAACATAGCTACTGCTCAGATTCGTAAATTATACTTCTAGGTTTGACTAAAATTTTGTTTGCAAGGAGGTTGATGAAAGTATTTTATTGGGACGTAGAAAATCGGAAAAATATATTTTCCGTACTGTGATGAATCTCAACATTGTGTGCTGCGTAGCAAGGGGCTTGTATCATTGTAATTAGAGAAGTCAGGAACATCAATGGGTTCATCTGAGATGATATTGTTGCTTGAGGCTGATTCTTCGATCTCCCTTGAAGGGAAAGCATATTTTAATGTGGAGTTAGACGAGCTTTGAGGAGTGGCATATCTGTGAAATGGATAGTTGTATGAAATTCCTCAAATTGAGAAATCATACATTACGGGAACCGTTCCAATCACAACGGGAATCTCCAACGAAACTGACGTTTCGAACATCGCAGATGTCGAAATTCGGATCTTTCAAAGCGTTGCTTAGACATTGGAATAAACTTTAATAGTACCATTAAATAGTACTTGACTTTGATGTATGGGCAAATGTTGCGAACAGGAGTGAATTGAGGAATTTGAATCTCACGTGAATATGCATAGTCGGAATCAGTGGGAACATGAACACTCTGAAATTACTTATTCAGAATTCCTCAAATGAATTTGACACCCACGTCTTTTAAACTCAACAGCCACCGACTCTTACTCTTCTTTTCCTCGTCACTGTCGTGAAATGCAGTAAAAGTAGTTTCTTCAAGAAGACGCATTTTGATCTGGAAAGATCAACCAGCATTGGCTCTTCTCTGAGACTTTATACCTTTGTTATCGTTATAGGTGCCCTGTTCCAAACAAAGGCGTCGAGATGGATTATCTGTCCCGCAGTGTAGCATGCTTCGTGAATATCTACCTAAGCAGGATATGATTAATGCCGAGACTTCCGGGTACTTACTTCAAATGTTACTGAGCCTTGCTTGAAAGGGAAAAATATGGTGTCGAGTGTTCTTCTTACTGGTGAGGGAATATAATACAGTTCATTCAAGTTAATCGGACGGCGAATGCGAAATCTCTGGCACAACTCAGTTTCAGTTGAACCAAAGATAAGAACTGACCTTCATCAAGCTGAAGTTCCATTTGAAAGTAGTGCGAAATATAATTACGGAACATGCATATTCTATGCTGCCTAATTCATCGAAATAGCTCGAGTCGCAGGAATCGGGAAGAATGAATCTGCATCTCGAACTGATTAGATTCGTTCGTGCAGTTGACCTACTCGTATGAATAAGTGTGCACCCCAACTGTTAGAATCAACGTCTTCTCATTCGTTGGAGGAATCAGCAAAAAATCATTGCGAGAGAAGTAATTGTGAGTTGAAATATACTTCTTCACAGTGTTTGTCTTGCCTGAAACAAATTGAAAATTCAAACATACACGTGTACTGTTACCTGTTGTATATTGTTTTTCCCATTTTGCTAATGCGCTTCCTCTGGCAGATATTTTAATTGACTTGATCTTTTTTGGAGATCGAAGAACATGAACAGAGATTCTTATGGACACCTAAAAAATGAAGCATCTAAGGATAGAAACACCATCTAAGGATGGAAACAGAAAAAGAATCGAAAACAATCGCTGAATGAACACACCGTATCACCGGGAGCATACAGTTCTTTGTCATATTGAATGGAGATGTCGACCATACGCAACGGTAGAATGCGAATCACGTCAAATTCAGAATGAATTCTTTAAAGAAGAATGCCGAGTTGGCAAAGGGAGCTTCAGAAATTCCATCCCTCTCCCTCTCACCTTTTCTTCCCCATTCTATGTTGACAACGCAACAGCGCGTGTTGGAGTAGACTACAAGCAAACTTTGAGAGAAGAGTTTCCGGTAGAGAACAGCTTTTTCCATGAAACCACCTGCTCTAACCTTTCCATTTGTACTGTTTGTCTGTAAACATATGAAGGCGTTCGCGAAAGCTATCGTGCACGTTCGAAAGAGAAAATCTAGAAATAACTGAGGCAAATATCTCAGTTTTTAATGGTTAATCATTCAAAATACAACAGTTCATCCGATCAATGGCAGATGATCATTCTGCTGTCAGTGAGCAATTAAAAATGAATAGAAGGGGTTATCAGAACGGTAGTTGACTAGGTTTGTCTGAATCTCTTGAACAGAGGATGTCTCTCTGCTTCTTTCGACGATCCTCCCTTTCCTCTCGATGATGATGCACTCATTGAGGATTCATGACGAGAAACCTGAAAGAGATACTATTCAGATCCTCACAACTGATCAAGTGCGTGCATTCATCTCCTCTCCCTCCACTTTCTCCTCATCAGCATCAGCATCCGAAGCGGCCATCACTTCTTGCAGCAACTGAAGTTGCTCCTCCTGAATGTGAAATTTTGATTGTGTTCATTATTCAATCCCACCTTCGTTCCATATTTGAGCTCCTCCTTCTCCATCCCTGGCAACTTGTTCACAACTTTGTACGCGTAGCCCTGATTCACGAGGAATCTGGAACGGAAAGTTTTCTCATCTCTCAATTCGTGTTCCGACTCTTTTCTCCCATTCGTTTCCCGATTAGCTTCCATGAATCAATAACACCCACGTTGGATTCCTTCTTCTATGTTAGTACCATCAAAGCCCTTTCCGGATTCCTTCCTTATATGGTAGTGTCATTTAAGCCCCTTCTGAATGGCCGTAATTGTGTATGTATTTAACGAGCCGATTTCCCAACTCCTTGGGGGCCGTAGCCACACTGTCGATAAACTATTGTATCCCTCTGAGAGTTTCCTACACCGGTCAATACAATTCGCACTCTTCCTCACTTCTGTCTCTTCCTCGAGTACCCCATCTCCACTGTATCCTGTGAGACGAGAGAGTAGAAGAACGCATTGAAGGCATCCGATGAGTTCTTCTTAGCTCTGCGTTTCAATCTATTTCGAAAGCTTCTTCCACCTCTCTCACCTCAGAATTCGTCCCAATCTCTGTGCCTCTTGTCTTCTCGATCCTCCATGAGCTGAGATCTGGATGAGGACATTCGCATCAGGAAGATCGAAGGACGTATCCGCAATCTGACCGGAGATAATGATTAAAAATATTGTCAATCCTCTGAAAATTTTATCAAGAGCTTACCTTGGACACAAAGATTGTATTTATTTGTGGGTTATGCTGAAAATTCTGGAGGATCTTCATCCTTTCATTCTGCCCAGTCTTTCCGTAGATAAATGGTTTGTGCATTGCCTTCGCGTACTTCTCCAGGGCGTAGACATTATCGGAGAAGACAATGATCTGAAGCGAGCGATGATGATCCAGAACACAGTTTGAAACAATACATATTTGCGACACCACACTAACCTTATCACTTCTCTTCTCATGGAATTGAATGAGGAATTGGCAGATGCGGAACTTGTTCGGATTCATTACAGAGAGAAGTTGACGACGTTGCATTTGGGAACTGAGCGGAATCATTTCCACTAAATCATTCAGTCAATATACCGTAGATATTGCGAGTAGAAATCCTCTTGCATCGGGCACCACACCTCCGCGCATTGAACCTGAAATTGGAAGTTAATGTGTTCGAAATTGGTAACGAAACAGAAAGTGGAAGAACCTTAGCGATGTGACCATCTTTCTGCAGTTCCATCCAATTCGCTTCGTAGAGTTTAGGACCTGAATGATAATTTGGTGATCCATTCTTGCCTCATGACATCATCATCTGATTCATACCGATAAGGAAGTTGAGATCCGTAATTTTGTCATCTTCTCTCACGAGCGTCGCCGTCAGTCCCAACTTGCAATGGGCCTGAACAATCGTAAGCACGCGACGGAACATCTTCGCAGGGATCGTGTGCACTTCTGCAACGAAATATATTTTTACCTCAGTTCTTGAAGTATCGAATAAGTAGGGATCACAAAGTAAATCGCGGAATTTTTTTCAATTGTGCAAAAAATGGGTTTGATAACGCGCGTTTTGAAAAATTCCTCTTCCCTCAAAGTGGGCGGAGCTTGTGGTCTCTACGAACAAGGAACAAACCTCCTTACCATCAAGCAGGACAAGTCCCCACTCCTGACTCTCGATGAACTTCATCGACTCTTGAGCTGCGGCTGTTCGTTTTCCAGTGTAGGAAACCTGCAGTAATTTCATGAAATTGGCCTCATTTTTTAAAGATTTTTTCTGTGATTTCTCTAAATTTGATATATCCTCACCATGGAATAAGTGGAGATGCACACAACAGATTTCTTCGCATTCTCTCCTTGAGGAACTGTGTCGCGAGCCTCGCCAGTGAAGCAGATGATTTGGTTGTCCTGAAATTTTCTTCTTAGGAAAACGTGACACAGACTTACTTGAATGGTACTCCACAGCTTGAATTGTGCTTTCCACTGTTCGACGGAGACATTCGATGTTGCCAGACAGAGACAACGCTGAGATGGAACAAATTGAATCGGAATCATCTGATGAGCATACTTTATTGACAGTGGTGGCAGCAGTGACTCCAACGAGAGTCTTGCCAGCACCGCACGGAAGGACGATTACTCCAGATCTAGAGAGGAATGATGAAAGATCATTCCTAGTCTAATATTAGGGAAAATGCGGATATGTTTGCCTGGCTCTGCTATTTCCGAACATCTTGCTCAAACTCTTCTCCTGATACGGTCGAAGAGCCGTCGAGGGCTTCAGATCTATTCCTGTTTGAACATTTCCCTTGAAAACGGAATTAGAAAAAAAATAATACTCACCTAGATTAGGATTGACAGTATCATTCCTGAAGTCGTATTCTGCCAGAAGAGGATATTCCAACTCGATACATCGCTTTTGGACCGTTTCGATCATTTCCTACAAAATCTCAGCTATTCATTTACAACAGCAAAAACCTAAACCGAACCTGCTTTATCTCGAAAGTGAGCAACTGTAGTGATCGAATCGCGCCGGAATCATCATCTTCTTCGTCCTGCAATTCAGACAAAATGTTCGATAAATCGAAAACTTCCGTACCTCAATCCTCCCGCAAAACTCTCTAATATCATCGGGGATAGCATCGTTATTTTCATCTTCGCTCTTTTCCGTCTTCTGACCGGGGAATACAAACTTCTCTACTACAGCAGCCTGCGAATGGAATCGATCAATAATTGCATCTTTTTTTTAAATGTATCTACAATACCTGTTGCTGTTCTTCAGTAATTTTCTCATCAACAATGCACGACTGGATGACTGGATCCTGAATGTTTCCATTCAATTTCATCGCATGATTAATGATTAATTCCTTACCTTGAGTAACTTCTGTATGACATCTGAGGCTCTTGACTCGATGAAATATCGATTGTGTTTGAGGACCAACTTCACTTTGCCGTAAGAGAGTGTGCACATCTGAATGAGAATTACATATGACTAAAGACAACAGTTGAAAACTCTAGCCGTTTTTTTATAAGTTTGTAATGAAACGGAAGCAAAACACAAATGAATGAATGAATGAGTGTTATAAACCTCACCAATATAAACTGCTTGATTCCCTCTGGAAGGGCGCTCTTCGATAGTCTCTCGAGATACTCGATGATGTCATTCGTCTGCAATCCGACTGAGACTGCTGCATAGAGAGAGTACGCAGTCAGTTGGTATTCGTGCACGTGAGAGGGACGATTCACTGGCTGTGATGTATGAGACTTTCGAAAATTGAAACTGAAGTACTAACCTCAGCTATCGCGATCAGAAAATCCCTGGCGTGTTTGTATGCAGGAGAGAAACTCTCGAGGAATATATGTCCATCGGGAGCCACCCAGAGAGGACGATTGGAGGAGTCTGCCTGACAGAGAATGGACTTTATTATATCAATTATAAAGTCAATTTTTACGGATTAGTACCTTGAGAGGCATTTCATTTCGGTAATCCTTTGCTCCAAACTCATCATTAGCCAAGTTGGAAACTTTTGATTCCATATTTTCGGATGCTGCTTTTGGAACTGAGAAAGAATATGATTATGAACAAAATAAGAATACAAGATTAATAAGAAGACTAACCGGTAACTAATTCGTCCCCTCCGTCTTTCACATTACCCGAGTGAAACAGGTCAGCGCCTTTTCTTCGTCTTTTTGTTCCTCCTTCGTTCATTGCGAAAAAAATCAATTTATTGCAGAAAAATACCCACGAAAAATGCAAGCCAAGTAATTGAGGAACTGCAGACTGAGTGAGTATCCAGCCAGCGTATCCAGAAGTCATAATTTTCTGAGATCGAAACGCCCAGAGGGACTCAACCAGGAGATTAAATCATTTGAGGACTAAAAGGGGACTGTCATTCCATCACAAACTCAGCGATGCGTTGAATACGAAGACCCAAATCAGGCTCAAGTTTCCGTTCTGCACGCACGTTTCCTGATCTCAGTAAATATATGTATCTGATCAATCATAGTACATATTTATGACTTTATCTACGCTGAAGAAAACGAAACAATCGTTTCATATTTTTTGCATATAAAAAGAAAATCTCAATAGGATGAGAAATTTCTAAAACACACGATCTCTCATCGGCCTAGTATCTGGAAGGCGTCACTCCTACCAGTTGGGGTTATGTCTCTGGCGAGGAGGAGGATTGGCGCAGCTTCTGCGATAGTATCCTCTCATCCACGGCTCTCCGCACTTCTGCCACTCTGCCTGTTGAGAGCAGGAATAGATAGAAGAGGGAGGAGGAATATCGTCCTGGAAAGCAGTGACAAGTTGTGGTACTACCATGGTCGCTTTCCACACATAACTCTTTCTATCATTACCAAGATATTTATGATAATTACCGGGATAAACAATTGATTCTTGTACTGTTATTTCGAGTTAGCGCTTTAGAGCAATCTCACACGGATGCTGAGATCTACAACCGTGAATAGACTTCATATTGACCATGAGAAAATGGATTTATGAAGAGAAAAATCGGAAAGACAATCGAATCGAGTGGAATGTGGGAATTCATTGGGAGAGAAAGGTATCTTGTGGATCAAGAATGGGAATGGCTCATAAATCCCTCTGGTTGCTTCGATTCCCACTAGTTTGCACTCCAATCGATGCATTATCTGATTCGTCCTCTTCGAAGTGACGGACTTGTCGGAGTTCAATCGGGACGAGGATCTTCTGAAAAATGGAAAGTCAGTATGAGCACTTCTCTAATTCTCTAATTATTCAGCAAACAAGATGATACCAAAATCCTGCGTGAGACTTTTCAGAGTTTGAGAATTGTGCAAAGCGAAAGGAGAAACGAACCTGATGCCCGATGGTTGGTTCAGAGAAGAAGTATCCTCTGACGACTGACTGATCACTCAGACTGCGAACTGTCGTGTAGAGAATGTGAAGAGCGAAAGCTGCTGCCACGGCTGAAATAGAGAGAATCCTATAACCAAAGATGCTCGTTTGTTAGCATTTTTCGTGCCAATCATTAGTTATGCACAATGCTTTTGTTCAATGAAGAATACATAAACTTCTCACCATGCGCCGGAGCAAACACCAACTGCAGTGAACTCATGGCTATTCTCGTTGAGGCAACGATTGGATTCGAGGCTGAGTTGTCGTAGACAACGGGAGAGTCGGAATCTGGAATTATCCGAGTACTCATCATCCAATCATCGAATCTCTCACCAATATCGATTCCATTCTCTCCGATGGAATCGTAATCAGTGAACGATGGTCGATCGTTCTCTTTACTAATCAGATACGCATTCCAGAAGAAGAGACCAACTGCGAGAATGAAGGAGAGAGAAGCGGAGATACAGGAGAGAACCTGAAATGGATTGGAATAATCAACGAGAATTGCTCATTATAGCTACTTCCAACTAGTGGTTGAATTATGGATGAAAATGTAAACAGTGTCGAAATGCTCACCAGCATGGGTCTGCTTTGACAGCATCGAACGAATGCAGCGAGTACGATCGAATTGAGGATCATGGCGAGACAGACGATGATTCCAATGTAGAAAGGACAACCATCGAAGAAGAGACAGATTACAGAGAAGATCAACTGAGAAATAGAAGGGAATTGTTTCTGGTCAATGAAAAATGAAGATTGTGTCGGTAAACGAGAATGGGAAGAAAAAACTAACTAATTGAACTGCAGTAGCAAACAGAATAAGTGCGAGAATGAGAAGAGTTCGAGGATGGGCTGTGAGCACGCGATTCGTTACCAGTTGTTCGATCTGAATAAGTTGATTGAACACTTTCGCAATCAAAATCAACATTGCAATTCAGAAATATGACTTATAGAATCGATTAAGAATGGCAGATGTTTTAGAGCTGTTTTGTTTTTTGAGGGATTGATCATAGTCTAACAAAAAGCACTCACATGATAGCTCTGGGTCATTTTACTGACCATGCTCTCGTTCATCATCTGATTCGTGTGAATGTTGAAGGTTGTTCGGACTGGAATGAGAGGGAGAGACTCGAGAGTAAAACTGACTGGCCGAGTCGTGTAAACAATGGGAAATCGTTAGAAATCAGTCTTTTCTGCACTAAAACGAGTAGACAACAAGTCCATTTCATTCTCTCGATTGATCACTTCCTCTCTCACCTGTCGATTTAGTCGTCACAGTGTCATCCGAGCAATCTGTTAGCATCGAGTCGGTGAATCGACGATTCTCTGAACTTTTATTGATCTTTGACTGATTTGATGCTTAAGAAACCTCTGATCGGCTCCAATCCAAATGTGTCTCGATAGTATAGGACTGAAGGGAACGAGGGAGTGTACTGAATTTATGAATGATCAATCAGAGAACGATTGATAATGATAAGCCTCACCTTATTCTCGTTGCTAGTCCGGAATGGGACTGGACCAGAGGAAGACATCGTTGAGGAAGACGATTAAGAGGAAAATTAGCAGCTATTAAGTGGAGGAAGAGAGGCGAGAAACACTAGACCCGGGCTAGGATCAGCCCTCTCCCTCCCCTCTTCCTCTCTCTTGATCCCTCTCTTCTCTCTTCATTACACATCACAAAGAGACCAGGCGGAATCTGACGAGATGAGGTAATAAATGTCTCTCGTCGCTGTCACGATTTGATTTTTGGAAGTGATCGAGGGGTGTTACTCGATGATTTTCTCTGTGTACTTCCTGGTTTTGACACGATCGATATGCTCTCCATCCTGGTCTTCTTCCTCCTTTAATCAATTTGTGTCCCATAACATCAATCACTTCTTGAATGTGCTGTTTTAAGAGATTGCGAAGAAGATTAGAGTTGATTTCAGTTTGAAATGTGATCCACAACAATTCGGAAATGTCTGGAGCTCGCATTTCACCCATGTTTCTTCTCGCGTTTCAAGGATCTTACGAGAGAGATCGGAAAAGTGCTGAGACATGCATGCTCGAAATAGATTTTGGGTGATCTGAGTTTAACATGAAGACAACTGATTCATTTTGAAACTTTTTATCACAAAACCAGCATTCAAGAAACTTTAAGGAGACTCAGTTGTGGTTCTTGGTCTTCTCGATCCCTTCGGTCCCTTCGAGTGTCCATGATGATCCTTCTTTCCTTTGTGTCCCTCGTGATCCTTGTGATGTCCTCCCTTCTTCGGTTTGAGACTCTCCAACTCTTTCTTCACTGATTCAGAGACGGATGAAGTGATCGCCTCGATCTGGAATCAAACCTGCGTATGAAAATTGATGAAATGAGGAACGTATGAGGAATGAAGGAAGATAGAAGGAAAGAAGGAAAATACAAGAAAAGACTAACAGCCTTCTTCACAGCTTCATGATCTCCCTTATTCTCCTCGAACGCAGTCTTGATCTTCTTCGCTGCTTCTTGGGCTTCTGCAACGATATTTCGAAACAGCTCCAAACGTCGCCTAATATCCTAAATCAACAATCTAGCAAAATAGGTGTAGGAGCACAGAGAACTGAGTGGAATTGAGTGAACATACCAGGGGAGAGTTCCGCAACCTTCTTCTCATATTCTTCCTCGAATTTCTTCTTCTGTTCTTCAGTGAGAGGAGGATGAGAGACATGCTTTCCACCGTGATGAGGATGAGGATGACCAGTCGGACGAGTGCCCTCGGACTGGAATTGAAGGACAGATCAATACTGCTAGGTAGTTGATTTGAGTTGCTGTAGGTTGACTCTAGTTCACAGTAGCTAATCTCAAGTGGAAAGATGTCCAACCCAATGAACAGATTACCAGAGCGGAAACAGCCAGAACTACAAGAGAGAGGATGAGGATGGTCTTCATTGTAGAGTAGGAAAGGTATCTGTCTCTTCCTCTTCCTTCCTCCCCTTATAACCCCCTCAGATGATCCCGTTCTCTTGCAACGACGCGATGGAATGGCCTACGAAGGAAGGAGAAGGGAGAGAGGGAGGAAGACATCCTTCAAGAAATGTCATAACCGTTGATGGATTGATGCTGTTCATTGTTTCAATGGTTGATCTGAGACAGCTACTGATTCAGAATTTGAGTGGATACACTGTTTTTGATGTTTTCCATCTTCGTAAGAATAACTGAGAATCTAACACGCGAATCACATTATTTTCATTGGAACGATGCCTGATGAAATGTAATGGATTTACTGCGTCGTTGTCGTGAAACATGATTACATTCAATGGAATGTGACAGATGCACGGAATAAATTGAATGTGTCGTGAGAACAAGAACATGCACTACGCAAAGGGCATAACATTTTATCGTCGCGTTTATTATGACTAAGATCGTGGATACTCGTAGAAATTGTATGACCTCATCGCTTTGTGCAGTCCTGAAATTTGAAGTTTCACAGAAATCGTTGTTATTTGGTTAACCTCAACTCCTTTCGGAATGTAGAGATTAGCATATTGCGTAAATGAAGAAAGAGGACATAGTCCGTCGACGCATTCAAAAGGAAGGAGGGAAGTGTAATCGATCAGATCAGTTTGGGAATCGGGAGCGAAGAGAATCTGAAAAGAGAATGGATGGGCTCTAATCACAAAACAATATATCCTTACCTTCACATAATACTGATTATCTCTCATCCACAGCTCACAAGCAACGACCGAAGCATAGTCGGGATTTCCAGGTCCCATTATGGCATTCTGAAGATGTGATTGAGTCATTGAAAAACACAAAATGACCTAGTATTCAGTGAGAGGGCTATTGACTCACCTTCACTCCAAGCGTCAACAGTAGCGCTCGCTGGATTGTATCATGCTAAAATTGATTGATTTTTAAAATTCGTTGGTCAGTTACTCACTCCAGAATAGGCGAAGTACTTGGTCGTAGTCGCATTGTTGACGAAATCGTTGAGATTCTTCACCAATTCCTTCAGCATGAATCCTCCTCTGAGACGAAGGAGTTCCGTGTCTTCGGGAAGGCCGAAACCGGCTAGAATATCGAATAAACGCAGCCGGCAAATGGTATTTCTTACCTTCACCACAACTGAAATCATCTCCTTCATTCACTGCTTGCATCAGATTCGAATAGAACTCATCAGTGACCCACGAAGGCATCGTTAGATTGAAGTCGTCTCTCTACAAACGTTACTTGATCTTTCTCCGTCTTTTTTCACAGCAGCAGTCGAAAGTCGCTCACCTCGACCCTCAGAATGCCCAGCATATGGGTCAGAGTGTACATAGACACGTCGAAGTTGCCTCCAGAATTGGCATTGATGGCAGCGAAGAGAGCCTGAGAGAGGAGAGATTGCATGAGCGGTCTGACTCTCCCATACATGCTGACATGCTCTCTCGTTTCTCTAACCGAATAGAGATCGGGTACACCAGATGAAGGCAGAAAATTAGTAGATTGAGAAAAAAGGATGACAAGGACGAACCCATTTCGATGCGAGGAAATCTTGGAAGACGATAAGGTTCTCTCGAGCTGCCTTCAGTTGATCTGCTCGAGGACAAGAGACTCCCGCTTCCAATTCCTGAAAATTTCACTCATTTTGAACTCACTTCATTCCAAGGCTTCGAGCTCAAAATATGGACAAAATCCTCACCCTATCCTCATCGTGGGGTCTGGAGTGGACCGGAACGGGCGTCCAAGAGGATGGCCAGCCATTCGCATCGGAAGGATAGGTGGGAGAGTCTGAAGGAATGAGGGTAGAGATAGCCTCGAGTTCAGAGCACTCTCCTCTAACAGACCGGTACTAGGAATGGAACGAACCAGAGTAGAACGCAGCCATATTGGCCATTGCAGATTCAATGCAGCGAGGAGTGTCGGCGGATCGGATTGTTGTCTGAGAGAATAGTAATTAGGTAAAAGCCGGCGCCCCTACTTTCACAACACTATCGCCATCTCACTGCCCTTTTTTTTATCGAAATATGATTGCAGAAAACGCAACCTTCATAAAGGAAATCGAATATGACATAAAATTATAAATTCTCCGCAGATTCCTCGTATGCAGCATACCTCGTATCTGCTATACGTCGCATTCAACAGTCCGATCTCCTCGATGTACCTCCTCCTCAGTCTCTGTCCTTGGTCGAATTGCTGTCGCATTCCTTTCTCAAAATCATAACCATCTATCGATATCTCAATACCGTACTTACCGTAACCAGTTCACCCCAGGGCACTCCCCAGAACGATTCTTGGTAGGGATCAGTGGGATACGATCCAGTCGGTGTTCGTGATCCATGTCGCCACAACTGAATAGTCAATTCGTGATTGGGATACCGTAAGCGGTTACCGTCTGAGCCATGACCAATCGATCCTCGGCGAGTACGGTAGAGAGTACTGCAGAGCATAGCAGAGTGGCTACTAGAAGCGGATTCATCGTCGAGAATGGATGCAGATTGAGGGGTGGAAGTCCTTTTCTATTCCGAGGTGAGTAAAGATAAGCGACCGGACGTGACACTAGTGGAGTTTGACGATGACAGAGAAGAGACGTCAAAGGGAGGGGAGGAGAAGGCTATTCTTGAACTTAATGACCGGTATGGAAAGAAGATGAAGGGGAGGATCACAAGGTTTCGGTTCGAAAGCAAACTACGTCTAGGTACATCACACATTTTCACCTCATCATCAACTACATTTCCGAAGTTCCGGTATGAGCAATTCACAGTCCGCCTTCTTTTTTCTGAGCTGTTCATTGAAGAGATCAGGTCGAAAAAGTGAGGAAATTTTTAATTCTGATACAGATGTCTACAGATCATTCGTACGCGTACTTTTATCTTTCGATTTCTCATTCGAATTGAGTGCACACACTCACTACAATTCACATCGATAAGGGGTTCTCTGACGTTTGTGCAGAGAAAATGGAAGAGAAGAAGGCGTGGAGATCAGAGGAGACGGAGAGGACACGAAGAGATGGAGGGTGGAGGATCACTTGCGAGATGCGCATTCCTGAATTTAGATCGATAATTGACCAAAAAGCAGTGAAAACGAACCGCCGTAGCATCAGCTGGGAGGTATCTCTGCACGTAGGTAAGGAATGTGTTCAGAGGGCAGAGATCAGACTTGCACGTGGGAATTTGACTGAAACAAGAATCAATCTTAGAAACTAAAAAAGAAAATAACCTCGTGAAATCCTTCAGTTCGGAATCGGCATTTGCTGAGTAGAGGAACTGCAAAGGTCTCATTGGTTGAGCTTTGTTAAAAAAATGTGATCTAGTTATCGGCACTTCTCTGGCCATAGATTGATGTGATGGAAAATGTGAACGAAATTTTTAAATTTTACTTTGACGAAGTACTGTCCATTCATCATCCACAATTCATTCGCGATCATCGAAGCATAGTAGGGAATGCCCAGTCCGACTACACTGCTCTGCAATGATCTTCTTGCACTACTCGAATCTCTGTGCTCACTCACCTTCACTCCTAAGCAGTAAAGAATCTGGCGCATTATGGTGTCGTGCTGAAAATGGATGTTGAAATTCGTTGAGAATTACTTCAAAGAAATCAGTTGTATATCATTGAAAAGGCTTTTAATTTCACAATGAATTTCGATGAACTAACCCCTGAGAACACGTAATACTTCGTAGTCGTCGAGTTCGAGATAACGTTCTTGATGTTATCGACGAATGCTTTCATCATGAATCCTCCCCTCAATTTGAGCAATTCTGTGTCTTCCGGAAGGCCAAAACCGGCTAAAGTAATTATTGGATGTTGAATTTCATTAGGAACGAACCAGCTCCAGCAGTGTAATCCTCGCCGTATTCAACCGCTGATTTGAGTGAGTAGTAGAACTGATCCGTGACCCAAGCAGGCATCGTTAGGTTGAAGTCATCTCTCTGCAATCACCGATCGATGCTCTATCAGTCTTAGTCTAACGCACCTCCACGCTAAGGGATCCAATGATGTCGAACAAACTCTGCATGGTAGCATCGTAGGTCTTGCCAGCATTTGCGTTGATTGTTGCGAATAGTTGCTACAATAGGAAGGTTTCAGTGCGAAATCGTATAAAAACAAACCCAATTGCTCGCGAGGAAATTCTGAAACGAAGGTTGTTGTTCTCTCGAGTTGGCGAGTTGAGTGGCACGAGGGCACGAGACTCCAGGCTCGAGTTCCTGAAATGAGTTTCGTTTTTCTTTGAATAAAGCAAGTTCTACTTTCTGCAAACATTTCATTTTCATTCCCAATTATTCGTCACTGATCAAATGGCACTCTGAACTCTCTTCTGATTACTCAGTGATAAGATTAAGTGTGAAAGCTCACGCCGCCTTTGTGTAGCTTGAACAAACGGAAAGCTATTCTCGAACTGTGCAGAGCACACATGATGTTCCAGAAAAGCACGAAGAGTAATGACTACACTCTAACCTAATACAAACCGGCACATATTATGTAGACAACAGTGGCTGCTTGACACGGAATCCTTATCAATTAGCGATAGGATAGAAAAGGAATGATAAATACTGACCCTATCTTCTTCCTTTGGTCGCGAATGGACTGGAATGGGCGTCCAAGCAGAGGGCCAGCCATTCGTATTTGCAGGATAGGTAGGGGAATCTGAATTAGATGTTCAAGAGAAGTCGTTGAACTTCACTCGCCGAGATTGAAAGAAACTCACTCGAATAGAAGGCAGCCATATTGGACATTGCTGAAGAAACGCATCGAGGAGTGTCTGCTGAGCGGACTGTTGTCTGGAACGAAGTACCATATTTCATTCATCCCCTTCTTTGGAATGCAAGAATATTTTCTTCATGTTTCACGTCAATTTGAGAATGCATTTGGGGTAAAAGAGGAGGGAACGCACCTCATATCTCGAATACTTGGTGCTCAACAATCCCGTTTCCATCATATATCTCTGCCGCAATCTCTGCCCTTGCTTGAAGTGCATTTGCATTCCATTCTGTAAATGCATCGATTATCGATTGATTGAAAGATGTCATTACCGTAGTCAGTTCTCCCCATGGCACGCCCCAGAACGGTTCCTGGTAGGGATCGGAGGGGTAGGTTCCTGTGGGAATACGCGCGCCGTGTCGCCAGAGCTGCAATTTGATTCGAAATCTAGGATCTTAACTATTTTCAAAACTCACCGTCTGCGCGAAAACGAGCTTCTGGCCTGATGCTGCAGCAACGCATGACGAGAGGAGACAGATGAGTAGCATGATTGGCACGGGGGAGACGAAGGGAGACGGGGATGGAATGTAGAGACGTCACTGATAAGGAGGATCGGAAATGGGATGAAGCAGAGGGCAGAGAACTGATTCGAGAGGGTTCGGAATGAGAAGAAGGGCGGGGAATGAGAATGGCAGGAGGAGCAATACCTGTGGGGAAGTTGTGCGGCAAAAAATGAGTGCCAAATAGAGCGTCTCCCCTATCGTCCCTCCTTTACTCAACGCGCTTTGCCGAACTAACTCTCAAAGTATGGCAAAGATGAGTAATCTCCGTTCTGAGACAAGGGCAAACAGATAAGAGAACAGTGCAGAACGAGCAGTGAGACAACGAAGTTTAGAGTTGATGCTGTCTTTGTGCTACTAGGAAGCAATTCTCGGCAGGATAATAAGGGCCTACGGGAAAGTCGTTACTGCGGGAGATGATTATAGGCTTCGCCGAAGAGAAATGTTTAAGTAGAGAAAAAGGTGGCATGTATCATTCACAAAATCAGCTTTGTTCCAGCACTAGCGACATTTATTATTCATAAAATCAGCTTTGTTCCAACAGCAGAGAATAGGTTGAAAACAGCCAACAGCATCGGGGAATAACACAACAGTGATTTTCGCGATGATTGAATACAATACATTCATTTCATGGAACTTCCATCATCACCATGGGCTTTCATCTACATCTTCGTCATCGTAACCTCCTCTCGCGAGAATGACAATATTGCGAAGAGTTGAGGTGGCATTTATCTCGACTTTATTCGTGAAAAAAGTGAGAGAAAATGCAAAAACAAAGAAAACCATCACAAATAATACATTGCTACACGTAATCCACTCAATATCCTCGGCCTTTAGTGCCTTCTTTCTCTTGAACATCCAATTGAACGTATCTGAACTTGATGTCCAACGGTTTCAACGCTTCTTTGAGATCACCTCGCATCGATTTCAATCTTCATTTCCCTCGATAGAGTATCATAGCCTGCTGCTTGGATGATCTTTGATCGAAGGAGAGCAGTGGTTCCAAGCCTCTCCAGTACTATCTACAATTCGGTTATTATGTAATTGATGTTGAGAAGGTGAATATAGATACCGTTCTCGTAGTAATCAAGTTGAATCGATCGGCCATCCCAATCATTCGAATTTCGCTGATTTCGTGCAAGTCCTTCTTGCTCAAGAAAACCTCGCACTTTCGAGTGAGCTAAAAAAGTATACTGAATGTTACCTTATTGTAAATAACAGACCATCGGCATAATGAATCGATCTCCCAAATTGAGCATAGCTTCGACATTGTTTTCATCAATTGGTTTCGATGAAGGGTAAATTACTTCAAGCATCTCACGAAAATCAGCCAGAGAACAGTCCTAATTTGTCAGAATCGGTTGCGAGAATCATTTTTGAATTACATTTATAGGATAAATTCCAGTAGCTCTCTCCTTCATATTGGATGCGAAGTATCCTTGCAGGAATTGAGACCATTTTGAGACGTATGGTACATCTACATTGATCTTCTGAACAATACCTGGTTGATAAAACATAAATATATATAGTATGCACCTGATTCTGGATAACAACAGTAGCTGTAGCATTGTTATCAAAAGGACTGGAATTTGCTTGCGGAATGCGAACTATTTTGACACGAACATTCAATGAAGATGTCTGATTGTGGTGGTACCCGCGCTAGAAAAGACATTGACCCCACATTAGAAGTTCTTGCAAACCTGTGGAAAATTGACAGTGTGCTTAGTCCCTCTCGTTGCTTGTGCGGATGCACGAAGGAAATCAACAGCAGCGGTTTCAGCGACTGAAAAATATTCCATTGATGGAAAAAGAGCTCTATTTATAGAACAATTGTTGACTCAAATATGTAAATACCTTTGTTTCCGTATGCATCGTGCGAATCAGGCGTCATAATAATAGTTACATCCATGTCAACAGTGGATTGAACTTCACACGATCTGAGAAAATTACCATTTTCAATATCCATACATAGAAAGAAATGCGATATTGTTTCAGTATTCTCACTTTAGCGCATTTAAAGATAACTCACAGTTGGATTTGAAGGGATTTGTTTATCTCCGCATGTAATACCAGCTTCATTCCTCCTTCGATCTGAATCAGTGATGAGATTAATCAAGTGCTATCATAAGAGGTTTACCTGAACAACTTGCGATAGGAGTTTTTGTTTCTGTGCATTCTGCCCATTCTGAACAATCGGAATACTGACACTTCGTTCAATAATCAATGCTTCAACACTCGCTGGTTTCTGTAGAAACATCGAATCAGCGACTAAAATTAAAGCGAGAGGATCTCAAACCTCCTTGAGCCTTCTATTCTCCAGTTCAAGACGCCGAACCGTCTCTAAAAGGCTGAAAACTAATGTAAATTGATAAAGAAGTAAACTTCAAAATACCTTTGCACATCCATTCCCTGTGCACCTGGAATAAAGCATCAAATCATTCACTTTAAGGTTTCTCAGACTTACCGGGATGAAATTGATTGGACATGATCGATCGATGTGCATATGATAGCCGAGGGGGGAAAGAAGAGAGTGATTCCCTCTTCTCTCTCTTCACTCTCTCGTATCAATTCCACTCTTTCTCTTACATATCAATCGCTCTGATGAATCGACCTTAAACTGTTATCATTCTCCATGTAGAGATAAAAACGAGAGAAACTCTTTATCTCCAATTCATACTTGTTTGGAGATTTGGTTCATCGTATATATGTACTGTACTATGTATTTTTATGACGACCGAAACAATTGAAAGTCGAAAAACTAACGTTTCCACACATTCACAATCGCTTTCAGCAACATTTTTTAGAAGCAATAAAATGTAATGTCTTTCGATTCTGGAAGCGACGAAACATTCGATGGCTCGGATTCTCCTTCTTCTCTTTCTCTCCATTTCTTCGTTCATTCACTGTTGGATGCATACTTTGAGAAGTCATGTGAGTTGCTGAAATTATCAAACTTCCTATAGACCACACTCCCGGCTTTGGTAGTTCACAGAGAAAGCAGGTTGAAGTATCCATAATTTAGCTCAATCATCCGAATCACGTGGAAATCATATTGCCTGGAGGGCCTTTCCTCACTCTTGAGAGGGTTGTCAACGGAGGAAAGCAGAAGTTCAGGTCAGTTTGTTTCGAAGCCGATTGCATTTATTTTTCAATTTCAGTCAATGTCCTGAGTTTCGGACGAAGCCAAGATGCGGAATATGGATTGACGAGGTAAGGTTCACATTTATCAAATGAGACGGAAACTCTTCTCAGCACAGCAAATCCTTCCCTGCTCGAGTGATCCTTGATGGAAACCGAATAAGAATCGTCAACGTTTGTTATGTTTTGATCATTTCGAAATTGAGTACGTTCTTTCAGACAACTCTGGATGATGATGGAGTTTACGTGGGAATCGCGGTAAGGTTCCCTCGTTTTTTGAAGGACACGCAGATTGCAGAAGGGACATCATCGCTCTCATAAGTTCAAAGTGATCGTCACGGAAAATTGAGAAAGAGGATTCGATACGGAATAAATTCACGATGGTCCCTTCGCAATGTTCGCATTTTGAAATCATGCATTGGCTCACGCTCACAGATGCTAGAGTAGCATGAAGAAGTTTCCCTTCTCGTTCAACTTCAGCAGTGCGACACTTCACTTCAGTAACTTCTATGTGTACTTCAATAATCGATTAGACTATTCAATCTATATTCATCTAATCTCTCAGTCTCTCACAAATGAGGACGAGAGAGTACAATGAATAGAGAGATTTCATTAGTCTCCTCTCCTCCCTCTCCCTCCTCCTTCTCCTCCCTCCATTCTTCCCTCTCTTCGATGTCCAAACCGGCCGCTCCCTCTCCCGTGGTGAGTATCGACGTATACCGTGCCTACCGTAGTCTTCTCCAATGACCTACCGTGCTTCTACCGTATCCCTTGCAGCTGCCACCGCAGCCTCCGTCTTCGGGCGGAACGGGCACAGGCACTGACAAGACCGGCCAGGGAACCACAGGTACTGTAGCTGGATACGGAATTCAGTGCGGGATACGGTATCTGATCGATCGATTACCGTAATCTCTCTCTCCGTTCAGCCAAATCGACTCTCGCCGATGAGAAGTCGATGATGCAGGGCAATCCGCCACCCCAGAAGAAGAAGGATGTGAGATAGAGCCAAGCTCCGCCCCGTTCTACGATCCGCCCCCTCTAAGCTCCGCCCCCTTTGCAGAAAGGCAAGACCAAACGAGCCATCCTCAAGGCCGGTAACGTCATCTCCAGCCCAACTCACACGTAAGATATCGTAACTACGATACAGTAACCTACAGTAACCCTCTTCAGGTATACGGTAGTCAAGCTGCTCGGATCGGGCGGTTTCGGCGACGTGTACCTAGTGGAGGACGACACGTCGAAGGCGGTGAGAGTCCCGAAGCGATTGTTGAGGGTTACGGTATTCGATTTGCAGAGATACGCCCTGAAGACTGAGTTCTACGGTGCCGCCAAGACGCTCTTCTCCCGATTGAAGGTGCTTACAGTATCCCAGATGACCGTTACTGGACTTCTACAGTAGTCCTGGCTGAACTACAATGCCCCAAGTACCGTAACCCTCCTTCAGATCGAGGCTCACGTGCTCGACAAGTGCACCAAGGCCCCCGAGCACGGCCGAAGACACTTCCTCACCCTCAAGGACAAGGGAACCACCTCGGATTTCAAGGTACGGTAGACTACCGTAATCGAAGAATACGGTATCGATCGATCGATAACCGTACTCTTCCAGTTCATCTGCATGGACGTGGTCGGTCCGTCGCTCGATTCGGTGAGGAAGAAGTACTGCGATGGAGAGTTCAGGTGAGGGGGCGGAGTCAAGGGGGCGTAGCCTGAGAAGGGGCGGAGTCAACGAATGGCCTTTCAGCAAGGGCACTGCACTCAACGTGAGCAAACGATCTCTCCAAGCCATTTGGGATCTGCACACTCTCGGATTTCTCCATAGAGATATCAAGCCGGCCAATTTCTCGATTGGTCAGTGGGCGGAACCTGGAAGCGGCGGAGTCTATGACTAATCGATAATCCTCGCAGGACTCGGCCCGGAGCAGGAGAAGTGCATCTTCATGCTTGACTTCGGCATCGCTCGCGAGTTCAAGAACCCGAACGGAACACTACGGTATTGTTACGGTAGCGAATAATCGATCAATCGATTCCTACAGTAAACCTCGCGAGAATATTCCGTTCCTGGGCACTCCTCGATTCGCTTCTCGTGCCTGCCACAAGAAGGAAGAGCAATCGCCCAAGGACGATGTCGAAGTGTGGTAAGCCACGCCCCCTTTCAGACTCCGCCTCTCGCAAGCCACGCCCCTTCGCAGGATCTTCATGGTCTTTGATCTCTTCGACGTGATGAACGGCATTCCGTGGAAGGGCGATAGCGATCGTCCGACGATTCTCAAGAAGAAGGACGAGATGATGCTGGGAAAGAGTGAGACTCCGCCCCTGACTCCGCCCACTCATGACTCCGCCCCCTTCAGAACTGCCAACGAAGAAGTGTCCGAAGGAGTTCCTCAGAGTGGTCACTTACATCGGGAAGTTGGAGTACGTGGACACTCCGGACTACGCGTGGATGATTGTGAGTAGATGGGAGCAGGAGGAGGGGAGGGTCACTGAACGTAAAGATCACTGAACGTATCAAGGCCTTCGCTTGCATGCGATCAAAGCTTCAGTAAAAGAGTCGAAATGAGGGATGGAAGATAAAGATCAAAGATCATTTCAGTCCGTTTGTGAGCACATGGCGAAGCAACTGAAAGTGGACATTGGAGACAACGCAGTGGATTGGGCCGGCAAGCTGAACGCCCCGCCCAAGAATGCCGGAGGCAACGAGGCAAGCCGCGCCCCCTGACTCCGCCCCCTGACTCCGCCCCCTTGCAGAAGAACGACAGTGACAAGCAGACGGGCTCGGAGGAAGAGGAGGAGGAGGGAAGGACCGGAGGAATATTCGTGAGTTGACGGAGCCGGATCTATTCTCCGGAAGAGGATTTGACGGATCTAATGACGGCTCTTGCAGAAACTGTTCAAGGGTCGAAAGAAGCAGAGCACTCCTCAGAAGAAGCCAAAGTCGAATGGATCGAACCACGATACGGCAGAAGAGATCAAGAAGTGAGAGGAAGGAGTTGAGATTGGCTCCGCCCATTACTAGCTCCGCCCCATTCCTACTCACTCCTCTCTCCATTTCCATGATCAACGTCATAACACCCACTATACTGACGTGATATTCGCCGATAAAATGCCCGGAAAGACTGTGGTTTCGTTGCAAATGTTGAATACACATTGAAAGAAATCTTGAACCAATCAGAGAAACTGATTCACTAGTATGACGCTTATCCGTACGAAAATGTCCGAGGTGTTGAATGCAGACTCTCTGTGTGTTTGAGAGCAATTTATCGATAAAAGATAGGCATGAAAACATACAGATGATACAGAACTGAATACCCTAGGAACTAACTGATACTAGATCAATCCTAAAGCTAAAAAAGGCAAAAAAAAAAAACCTAAAGCGATAAGAATACGGGAGGGCATTGTCAATGTAGGCAATTACAAGGTTTATTTCTATCGTCTACCATTGCGAGAAGCGATGATAGAACGACCGAAAGGCTGGAATTTATTCTCGACCTTCTTCGTTGCAGAGATTTGAACGGTCTGTAACAAATCCGGATTAAGATCTCAAGTTTCAAAAGACTGTCTTACCTTTCTCTGTGTTCCTCTGTTCTCTGAGATCTTGCTCATTCTCTTCTTGAATTCCTCAATCTTCGCAGAATCGTCAATCTTGGCCTTCGGAATGGAGAGATTCTTGAACTGTTCCGTAGTGGTGGAGGGACGAAGAATCATGGAGCTTTCCTGAAAAATTGATGCTCATTCAAGTTTTCGTACGAATAATGTAATCAATGTTTGATAAAACGAACCTTGGGCTTTCCAGCGTACAATTTAGTGTGAGTCTTTCTTGGTATGAACATTTCTTCAGTGGTTTCAGTGATTGGATTGGGACGAGATTTCTTCGTGTTCTCAATAGAGTCCGAACTCCTTCTCTTGCTATCCTTGGTCTCGTTAAGTTTGGTAGATTCGGAACTGGAATAATATTGATTATGTCGATTCATTCAGTTGGGCAAAACAAAAATGGAGTAAAAAAGCAAAGCATTGGGTAAAGATAACTAACCGAGCAACATTGGTTGAAGCAAAGATTTCGGGGAATTGTTCACTCCACTGGGCGAGAATTCGACTGGAACGTTTTCCAGTTGAAGTGAGAACAAGGCGCCGTTTGAGGATAACATCCATGATTTTCTGGAAAGAAGTGGGTTATCAATTGATCAATGAAAAGATTGACGTACCTTTCTTGCCTCAGTCTTAATCAATAAATCGCCAGTCACCTTCAACTCTCCCAGTTCCTTCAGTGCATTTTTGATCTGAAATTTTAATAAATTAAGTAAATGCATTTCTAAAAATAATGAGTACCTGAGTAGAATCCCACAACTTGTTGAGAAGTGCGTTCAACTCTGATTCGGGATCAGAAGAAGAAAGAGGAGAAGAAGGAGGAGAAAGTTCTCTGATTTGATTCTCCCATTCATTGAGAATCGATCGAGCGAGAAGACCGAAGGAAGAATCCGAAGTGAGACGACCAACTTTCTGAATGAGGAAAGGTTTGAGATTGAATCGAATGATTGAGTGAAATCGTCAACTCACTTCTCTGGCTCCAGTCTCTCTAAGAATGTTCTCAGTTATTCCCATTTTCTGAAGTTGCATGAGAGTTGATTTGACCTGAAAGTGCATTGATTAATCACCGAAGTTAGTTGTAATAAAAAAGAAAGAATCACAGAATAAAGAGAAATAAATAATTACCATCCGAGGGTTCTCAAGTCCATTGAGAATCAGAGCGAAAGTCCTTGAAGGAGAGGCCATTGATGAGAGAAGAGGAAGTTGGAAGATGAGAGGTGAGAGTGACTCGATTCCTCTCCTTATATACTCAGCTTTATGGATAGGTGTCCGATCTGTCTAGCCAATGTGAGAGACGTTTCACTTCGGTCGTCATAAACTGAGATCGGAAGCGTGATCACACTTGTTTTACCCTCCGGCATGGGAATTGAAGAAAAGTTCATGAGACCAGAATGAATTTGGAATCATGACGGATTCCGATCGGAAGTGAAGATGTATGAAAAGGGTGACTGTTTCCAACTTCTTTCAGTGCAGATTCAATACAGTTCTCTAATATCTCTACTACCAATAAGATACATGGTAATCAATCATCCATTCGTTTCACTGCTATCTCACTATATTCCGCATCTTAATCTTTGAGCCATTCAACTCCGATGTGATCATGAACAACACATTGTAATACAGAATCGTCCATTTATCGAACTATAGCTCCTATCGAGCTACAGCAATAGCTATTTAGTGATAGCTCCCGAATTCTCTCGTTATCTTCTTCTCTATTCCTTCTTCTCCGAATCGGGTTGAATTTTCTCCTCGTGATGTTCTTCCTTTGAACCTGAAATGGAATTGAATATTAAGTATCTTAAGATTAAGCTCTAGTCTTAAGCTTCCTAATCAACAAAGGCTAAGCTTGAGCTTAAGCCTAATGTTATCGTTAAGCTACGACAGAATGACCAACCATTCGAATCATCCTTTGAATCCTCCTTCGATCCGGGATTGCTTCCTCCTTCCTTTCCTTCCTCTTTGTGTTCCTCCTTCGTCTCTTCTTTCACTTCGGCTTTCGGTTCCACTTTTGGCTCTTGAGTGGATTCCACCTTGGGTGCTGCATGGTTTGTATCTTCCTTCGGCTCGGGTTTAGACTCTATCTTGGGTTCGGGCTTAGTCTCTTCCTTTGGCACTTTTGGCTCGATCTTAGGCTCCTCCTTAGCAACTTTAGGCTCCTCCTTAGGCACCTTGGGTTCCTCCTTAATAGGGAATGGTCTAACCTCACGGAGATGAATCCGAATTCTGTCTATATGAGCATGTAGGGGATGGTGAGTGATGCCAGAATCCGTTTTCAAAAGCTGCGGAAATGACCTGCTAAGAGGTAAAAATCGATAATATTTGGTCGCGCGCTTAACTACATGGGATCCGAAATATGCGAACCCAAGCTAGGGATGGAGAAACACGCCGTCCCATCCAAGGGCTGTGTGGCGCAGTGGCAAAGCTGCGGTCTTGTTACCATTTTGCCGGTGGTTCGAAGCCCGCCGGATGCAATCTTGTTTTGCAACTTTTTCACGTCGTCTACTGCCATTTTTCGCTTCTGCAGTATCTTTTCAGAGGAAAACAAGTGATTTTTTACCACAGTCGAGTTGAAAATTATACGGATTTCGAACATTGAAAATTGTGCAAAATCAGTGTTTTAAAAGAACTTGTTTCCTTCTAAAAAGGTACTGCAGAAGTGAAAATGGCAGTAGACCGCGTGAAAAAGTCGCAAAACAAGATTGCATCCGGCGGGCTTCGAACCACCGGCAAAATGGTAACGAGACCGTAGCTTTACCCACTGCTCCAGACAGCACTTGACGAAGAAGGTGTGTTTCTCCATCCCTAGCTTGGGTTCGCTTATTTGGGATCTCATGCAGTTAAGCGCGCGACCAAAGATTATCGATTTTTACCTCTTAGCAGGTCATTTCCGCAGCTTTTGAAAACGGATTCTGGCATCACTCACCATCCCCTACATGCTCATATAGATAGAATTCGGATTCATCTCCGTGAGGTTAGACCATTCCCTATTTAGTTACCTTAGGTGATTCTTTAGGCACCTTAGGCTCCTCCTGGGGTACCTTAGGCGATTCTTTAGGAACCTTAGGCGATTCCTTAGGCGCCTTAGGCGATTCCTTAGGCACTTTAGGCGATTTCTTAGGCGTCTTGGGCGCCTCCTTGGGTACTGACTTGGGCACAGACTTGGGGACAGCCTTGGGTTCAGGCTTGGACTCTACTTTGGGTGCAGAGATGAGATTGGGACTGGCCATTCCTCCCTCCTTCTGTTCTTCCTTCGTTGGTTCCTCACTCATATGTTCCTTGTTCTCTCCCAATGTCTCCTTCACGATTCCTCTCTTCTTCGTCAGATATGAGATTAGGAACTTGTGCTCGTCTTCGTATAACTGGAAAGAGAAGGGATCACGTCTGATTCCGAGAGATTGAGCACAGGGAAATATGTCTACGACTTCATACATCTAGCAAGTTGAGCAAGATCATGCGACCTCTAGAGTGTTGAAGTCGTAGAATCATTTCCTTGTCTAATCCTCACCGCGATAGTCTTGGCTTTCTTGATCGCTTCCTTCAATTCGCTCTTCCATCCTTTTCCATCATACTCAATGCACGCCTCCCAATCCACTTCCTTCACTCCCTACAAGAGATCAAAGATCAAAGATCAACTCTCCTTCTCTTCTCACCTCAACATTGACACTGGCAGGCACGACTGATCCGAGAGGGAAAGCCTTCCCAATTGAACTCTCCTTCTTCGTTACTCGTCCATGGATCCATGCCAATAGTCGAATGTTGTCTCCGAAGCCAGGCCAGACTGTTTTGAAGTCCCTGAAGGGTTACGGTAGGGTTACGGTAGGCGGATCGATAACTGACTTGGGTGCCTGCTTGGGATCGGACTGAGGAGTGAGCGGTTGGTCGAAGATGGACGATTTGTCGGACTGAAAGAGATCAGAGATCAAAGATCAAAGATTGGATCTAACCTTGAGATCGAGTGAAGTGGATGAATTGGAGAGGGAAGTAGCAGGGGAGAGAGAAGAAGGAGTGGAAGCACCAGTTGGTGGACGACGGAACAGATTCATGTGGAAGATCTGGGGCATCTGCAATTAATCGATAAGTGAGTGTGGTAGTCAATCGATAGGATACGGTACCTTTCTTCCCTCCTTCTCCATCTCGAACCACTGTTTCATGTAGTCGTTCAGTCCGAATGCGTAATAGGTACTCATTCCGAGAGGATTGTAGATCAGTTGTTCTGAATTCAATCAGTTCATGATAGAGAGACGATTACGGTATCATACCGTGATCGATTCCGGTTCCCTTGATTGTACGCATGCTCACAGCCAGTGATATGCCCTCCTGAGAGGCGATCAATCGATAATCATCACTACTCCACTATCGTATACCTTCCAGTTGGGAGACTCCTGCAGCACGGGTACGGTAGCAGGGCGGTTGGTGAGGAAGATGTAACTGAAGTGATTGGGATTGGAGAGATCAAAGATCAAAGATCAACTCACGCAGAGATGGGAACTCCCATGGGTGAATCCCATTGAGGATGGAGAGTCTCGACATCTGATGCAGAGACGACCGCACACGACTTGGCACGAGGGAGATGGGCGGAGGAAGGAGAGACGGGAGAGCTGAGGGAGGGGCGGAGATTGGAGAGATCAAAGATCAAAGATCGCACCTAGCATCTCCGGCGAATGGGAGGTCGTCTCGGCCCACCCACGTGAGTTCGCCCGCCGCATTCTCACTCACATTCAAGAGGAGAGATCGCTTGCGAATGGCCTGGAAAGATCGAAGATCAAAGATTAAAGATCACTCCTCACCGCAGCTTCGACCGGTTGCTTCTCCTGCATATTCTCCCTGTAGCTCCACTGCAGACAGAAACCATTCTCGGGAGACATTGCGTATCTGAAGATGAAGAGATCAAAGATCAGAGATCGTTCTCACAGCTTTCCGTCCGTGTGCCAGCGTAGCCATGCGAAGGTTGAGGAGACCGGGCGAACCTGTGATAAGTCGATAGGATCTGGTACTGTAGTCGGGCCTCGAACGATTCATCGATCAATAAACCACCGTATACCTTCCATCCGGGAAGCGTCGACTGCAGCATCGCAATCGTATTCTTGCCCGATCCGAGCGATCCCTGCACGCAAGCGAAGATTTCCTCGCCCGATGGATCTGAGAGAGATCAGAGATCAAAGATCAAAGATCAAACTACAAACCAGAGATGGCGATAATGGCTGCCGATTCGGCCTGCCATCCCATCTCGCGACCGACCACAGAACCGACTCGAAGGCACATTGACTGAGAGGGAAAAGAACAGAAATCAAAGACCAAGGATCAACTTACACTTCTACAGATAGCATTGGCGAAGTGGGCGGAGCCATAGCTGAAGATCTTCTTGCTTTTCATATTCATGAGGACGAACGCCTGTGGTGAGTTGGACGGCCACTGCAAATACGGTAGGTTACGGTAGTCAGTTATAGATCAATCGGATACAGTATCTACCGTACCATGTAGAGGGAGGGGCTGAGAACGGGACGAGGGGCGCCCACTGAGTGCACGCATCGAATGAAATCGCCCGTGCCGATCGAGTCCCACACCGCGGAGGAGACACTGG
The DNA here is from genome assembly GCA_900490845.1 of Pristionchus japonicus. Classification (NCBI taxonomy): domain Eukaryota; kingdom Metazoa; phylum Nematoda; class Chromadorea; order Rhabditida; family Neodiplogasteridae; genus Pristionchus; species Pristionchus japonicus. Next base: position 903,156 of record LS494107.1, on the reverse strand, counting down.
AAGGGGTACGGTAGGCTTCGTTCGATAAGAGTACTGTAGCCAGTTGTGATCGATATCGATCCATTCCACTCACCGCGACAGCATCCGAGTGGTCAGCACAGTGTACGGGCAGTCGGTGAGTTGAACTGCGTTCACAGAGTATCTGAGAGATCAAAGATCAACATCAGTCAGGATACAGTACCCTACCGTCCTCCGATTGGTCCCGCTGAGAAGGGAATGATGAACATCGTCCTTCCTCTCATCGAATTGACCAGATTAGAGTACAATTCGTCCCTCGCTCTCTTCCTCACAGAGGGAATTCCCAGATTGTGGTGGCTGAATCGATTATTGATTGATTATCGATTGGTAGGTCAACGAACGCTCCATCGCATTCCACCTCTGCAGAATACGTATGGCAGAAGTCCTGATCGACGAAGATACGGCCTGAAGAAAGTCAGTTGTCGATTGGCAGCCATCGTGTCTACCGTACCCTCGAGTGTCACGTGATCTCCCGGATCTGCGTGCGCCGCGTAGACGTTATCGTACTTGTGCAGACGCTGCAGTCGACCTGCGAGAGTACGGTATGAGGGAGGGATCGATAACTGAGCTACAGTACCCTCCTTGATGAGTAGATCCTTGATGAATTCCTCCTCGAATACAGTACCCGTGCAGATAACAATAGATGCGGGACGGAGTACCGTAATCTGCTCGGTAACGAAGTCCTGGAATACGGTAGACGGTCGATCGATATTCCCTTCAGGGTAGACCACCTTCACTCTCTCAGGTAGGAGGTTGTGGTCGCCACGAAGGATAGGAATTCGACCAATCGATGCGATCTCGAAGAACGAATCCACCTGAAGTACGGTAATCGATTGAAGAGTACGGTAGAGCGCCAATGCACCTTGTAGAGAGGGGGTACGGTATTCTTGTGGTCGGAGGATCGATCTCCCTTTGATGGGCCACTCTTTGAATCGCCATGAGCGCATTTCTTTGGCTTGCATATTTTAGGGTAGTCTGGAAGGAGGATCGATCGGTAAAGTACGGTAGGGGTACGGTAGAATGGGTGAAACTCACTACAAAAGGAGCAATCCGTTTCGTCCCTTTTCATGGCGTTTCTGCCGCCCGAGACGAGCGATCGAGTAGAGAATGAGGGAAGGAGAAGAGGGAGAGAGAGGGGAGGGAGAGAGAGGGGAGAGGGGATGGAGGAATATGATAATGGAATGAGAGATTAGGAAATGAGAAGAGACGGATTTAGATTTAGAGTAGATTGAATTGACAAATACTCAAATTGTTTTTCTGTGTGAAAGCAGATGATGTTTTACACCAGCTATACAAGCGAGAAAGAATTCCTAAGTCCGCAAGTCATCCATTGTTTGCACCATGACCTTTTTATCACTGAGAAGTTATCGCATGCAAATGGCAGCAGCCACAGTCTTGTCTACGAACTCTCCTGCTGCAGGAGCAGGGGTGGCCGCATGGTGATGCGCTTGTGGGCTGGAACCTTGCGATCGCAAGATCGCTAAGGCGGGGATCGGTTCCCCGCCAAGAAATGAGGCAAAAGGTTGCCTTATGTTCAATGTTCACAGAGTACACGCTGTGTCACGCCCTTTTGTTTCCTCAAGTTTGGTTTTTTTATATCCTGTTTTCAATTTCTACTACGTTATTACTGTTCGATGAAAATCTCTCATTTGCATAACTAAAAAGACAGCATAGGGTTAAGTTTCCTATCTGAATGACAGTCTGATCTATCTGGTCTCATCGATTCTCTCTTCACTCTGCCGCCGCATGCAAATTGCTCCGGCCTTAGACTTGTACACGAACTCTGCAGATACCGGCTCAAGAGCTGAAGCATAGCGTCGCGCCTGCGAGTTGGAGATCAAAAGGCCCACGCGCTCCCACGTGCGGGGTTCGATCCCCGCGGGTGCAGCGGGCACAAGAAGATCAAAGTTCGGCTCGCAGAGTGCGAGCTGTGTCAAGCTCTTTTGATTTTTTGCTTTTGCCGCATTTTCGCTTACCGCAATGAACATTTTGCAGATGAAGAGTTCCCATCGCAAGCTCGGAAGGATTGAGTGAGTATGAATGTGATTCAACATCTTTCAACATCGTGATTACTGATGTTTTTCATTGTAGTTTCTGGTCACCATTGGCAGGATGATGTTGATGATGCATGATTACTAATCGACGTCAAATGATCCAGTCACGAGTGACGTCAGAGGGGAAGAATCACTCGTGAACTCCTCCGTATCTGCATTGATCTCGTTCTCTTTAAGAATCCTAACGATCACCATCTGCAGGCAGGAAAGAGATCACTGAGAATGAAGAGAGTCTCCTTCTTCCTCTGACTCATTCTCCCTCTTTCTCAATGTTTGGTTCCTCCTCTCTTCTTTAGTCGTCTCCTTATCACGTTGCGCGTTTTGTATTTCACGCTCACTTTATCGGTGCTTTGTCATATTTCTGTTCTAGTTCATAGCGCTCTTCACCTTTCTTTTCTTTCAACCTCTTTCTCTTCTAGACAATGTCGGAAGTGGAGATCATATTGGACAATCCCTTGGGCGTTTACGTCCCTGGTTCTGAGGTTCGTTTTCTCGTCGAATGACTTATCCAAGCACTTGAAAAGGTCATTTTAACCTTTTTAAATGTAACGTTGTTTTCGAAATCCCTTCCGGAAATTATAACCGTTCATTCAGATCACAGGCACAGTTCTTCTTTCCCTTCGAGAGCCAACGAAGGCGAATTCCGTAATAATCTCAGTTCATGGAGAGGCTCACACTAACTGGACGGAAGAAGAAGCGAGAACGAGGTAGGAGAAGATATCTTCGAGGTCGGAATAACGCCCATGTACTTCAGATCTGTAACGAAAACCGATTCTAATGGAAATTCATAGTGAGTCCTTTTTTCCTTTCATTTTCTTATTATCGAGACATTTTGAAGACGATGATCGTGAGTAACCACAATTGCAGTTCGGATACAGAGACCTACTACGTCACCATTTACTTCAATTGTTGCACTCCGTACGCGGATGGGAGTGCCATTGTATGGACTCCTCCCTCTGGTCTCCCCGTCGATCACATCCCGGCAGGAAACCATTGATTCCCGTTCAGGTGAGATTGCCTGTCTTCGATTGACTCATAAAAACGGATGATCGTCATTTCGAAATGTCTTCCATTCATGGCAAAATAGAGAAACAATACAGATTCGTCCTACCAGTCAATTGTCCAGTTTCATTCGAAGGATCATACGGATACATTCGATACTATGTCAAAGGAAGAATCGATCGGCCATGGTACAAGTTTGACAAAACGACGAAACGAGTGAGAAAAATAATCCTTGAAAAGAAATCAACAATGAAATTTAGGTGTTCTCTGTGATTCCTCCATCTGATTTGAACTTCATTCCCAATACAAGTTTGCCAATTCAAGCCAGCGATTCGAAGGAAACTGGAGTGCTCTTCTTCAAGAGCGGAAGGATCAACATGACTGTGAGGCTGATTTTCCATCAAAGAAAGCTTCATTATGTGGAAGTTGCAGGTCAAAATCCACAAAGGCGGATTCGTCCCGGGAGAAGCGATCGCTCTCGAGGCAGATATCGCCAATGCATCGAAGAAGAAGATCAAGACCGTATGGGAGAGTGAAATTGAATTATGATCATCGAAATGTTTTAGATTCGAGTGAAAATCGTGCAGTGTTCTCATTACGTTGCGTATCGTGATGGTGGGGTAAGTAGTCATTCTTATGTCAAATCAAGTTCAAGTTTTTCCACATATTTCAATCACCTCATGATCGTGACTTTCTGCTTCAGCAATTATTCTTGATTTCATATTCTAGACAGTGAATGCAGCAGGAGTGCAAGTCTCTGGATGGTCTAAGCACCCGAAGAGGAAAGAAAGCCACAGAGAAGTGTTCAGTTCAGAAGAGGTACAAACCCAATCGTTCAGCAATTTGAAACAAACAGCTTCCAGAGAGTGGAAATTCTGAAAGGAGCATCGGAAAAGTTCACCAGAATGGTTCGAATTCCTCCCGTCGTAGCAACATTCAATAACTGTCCTATCATTAGTGTGGAATATTTCCTCAAGGTAAATTGATTTTCAATCAATCGGTAATCGATCAAATTTCAGATCAAAGTGACTACGAATGAGACATTCAGCACTAATCTCTCGGCTCGACTTCCCATCGTCATTGGAACCATTCCATTGAGGTATCTAGAAGCACCTTTCGGATTTACCAATCGATACTTTCTCAGACAAGTTCCACTTCCTTCTGTCCCTCTGCCAGAACTGGGAGCGCCTCCAGTCTATCCACAGATTCGTACGTGAAAATCCTCCTATTTCCCAATTGTTCCGATTCGAAATACGCCTTCGAAAAAATCGATAATTCCAGCACCATTGGACCTTCCTCCTCCTTCCTACGCAGACTGTGTGCTGGGAGCAGGGACAGTGAAAGGAGCGGATGAGACGAATGTAAGTCCGTGAGAATTGAGCAAAATGAAGGAATATTTGCAGAATTTTACTCCTCGCTACGCCTTCTATCCCAATATAACTCCCACAGCACCCCCTTTGGAGACAGAGAAATTGTGATTGTGAATGCTTCAATTTTTTTGACACATTTTTCACAAATTTCAACCATAATAAACTCAGGACTAATCTGTTGTATTGAAAGAAAATGTTTCAAAGCTGCGGTTGCCGCAGTGTCTAAGAGAACCAAATGATCGATTGGAACAGTGTATCGGATACATTTGGATCGAATAACGACATGTGCATTGCTTCCAGAAGAGTACTTATAGTCTGTCTTTCTTCAATCTAAGCCATATCTCGATGCTTTCCTTTCGAATTTTCCTCCTTTTTGCTTTCCTCAGCTCTGCTGCTTCAAAGCCAATCTTCGGTGGATACAATGGAGAAGTGACCTTTTCCTATTCGACCTTCTCACTCGATTTGTTTCTAGGAAGGAAGTAAAGAGCAAACGTTCACAGCAACGTTCTCGTTCAATTGGGGATCCACGTGGGAAAGGCAGGTGAAAGGAGGAAAGCAAACCTACAAGTAGGCAGTCTAACAGGATTATTTAATTATGTGTTCATTTCAGAATCTGCACGCCTATGGAAAAGAATGCCAATTGTGGAAAATGGATCGATGAGGTTCTTGAAGTATTGATTTTTCTCAAAAGTTTTTTTCTTCAGAAAGGGATTTCTCATCCCAGCGGCATTACAATCAGCAGAAAAAGAGCCGTGAATACGGTTGAAATGATCTTTTTCGAGGGAACGAACGTAAGAAGTTCAACCATTTCTCTCGTGATTAAATTTTTTCAGTGTGTGCTCGGAGACTCTGGAGACTACTACACTGTCAAGGTTTGTAAATAGATCGATGGTTTTGTTTCAATCAAACCATTTCAGGGAGGAGGGAAATTGGCGCATATTGTCACTGTCAATATTACACCTAAAGTGAAGAAGTCCTAAGCAATCGACGGTGCACGTTCGGAAAACGTGGTGTTCTTTCTAATAAATGAATAAAGCATGAATAAAGAAATAAAGCATCATCTGAAACATCGCAAAATAAGAGTCCAAAGGCAACTTGAAGTTTGATATCTCTGATGAAATTGCATCTTACTGCAGTGACTGACTTACAATCTGTCTTGGAAGTAATGAGGATATCAAATGAGCAATTGTTCCCTTCAACGAAGCTATTACAAAGCTGTTAAAAACTGTTACAAAATGTAAAAAATGTAAATCTGTTCGGTTTTGTGCGCGATGTACGATATTTACACATGAAAATTGATAACATTTTTCGGACCATTTGCTCGCCGGTGCAAATATGAGGGAATTCGGCTCGTGAATGCGATTTGCATAAACTTTCCGTACATGCAATCAATAATTTAAAAAGTCCACATTTTGCGTTTTTGAGTTTCATTTTGCAAAAAACTCAAAAAAGTTCCCGTATCTGACGTAAGCGACTATCTACGTCTGCATATGTGATATTTTTTGTATTTACAACCATATGGAAGTTTCTCTGATGAAAAAAGGTGCACGCTGTTGCATATGTGTTTTATTTCTCTTCTACTCCGTTTTGTTACAAAATTAAAGACCAATGATCAACGCGGGATCAAGAAAGTTCTTAATTGAGTCATCGTCTCAAATTCCGCGCGAGAACCTGGATAAGAATGGAATGGAAAAGGAGGGGGCATATTTCGTAGCTCAAGTTGCCGCATTGTCTCAGAAATGAAATGATCGATTAGAACACTGCTTCTTCAGTCACATTCCAAGAGAATAATGGTCCCTTTATTGCTTCCAGTAGAGTACATAAAGTCTGTGCTTTTTTGAAGCTGAGCCATTTCTCGATGACTTCTCTTCGAATTCTTCTTCTTCTTTCCTTCGTCAGTTATGCTCTCTCGAAGCCGAAGTTCGGCATTTACTCAGCAGAGGTATTTACACGTATTGAAACAGCATATTCACTTAATTTCCTTCCAGGAAGGAAACACAGTACCTGTGTTCAAAGGAACTTTCCCATTGTCCTGGCACACATGGCAGCGAGAGGTGAAAGGAGGCGTGCAGACCTACAGGTATCTCAGTCTCTCGATTATTCAGTTATCGATTGATTCCAGAGCCTGTTCGCATACCGAGAAGATTGACAAGTGTGGGCAATGGATCGATGAGGTTACTCATTTATCAATTCTTTACTAAATGTTTCTAATCAGAAAGGAAATGCTCATCCAAGTGGAATTACAATCACCAGACAGAAACAACAGCTCTCATTCGAAGGAATCAACGTAAGAATTGAATCCATTTCAAACATAAATCTATATTTTCAGACGCTACTCGGAGACTCTGGAGAATATTTCCTTGGCAATGTTCAAGTAAATTACGTTTGTAAACTTTAAACTGGAGGCATTTCAGAGAAGACCGGATCTACATTATATTACTATCGTCATCAAACCGAAAGCCAAGAAGGCTTAAGAATGTTCATGATTGGAAAATGCATTTTTCCCTTGGAATTAATAAAGTGATTGATTCAATTATCGAGAAGAGAGGGTCTCACTTTGGTTATCCATTCAACGAAGGCGAAACAGCTGATAACAATTGAGTTTTAGAATCTTTCTTCTTACATAAATGTACTCGAAAACACAGATAGACAAGAAAAGGGGATTCATATTTCAGAACTCTAGATGCCACATCGTCTAAGAAAGCCAAATGACCAATATTCATAGTGCATTTGGCACATTCCGAGAGAATAATAGCATGTTCCTTTCTTCAGAAGGAGTACATAAAGGCTGTGTCGTTCTTCCATCTGAACCATTTCTCGATGCTTTCTATTCGAATTCTCCTTCTTCTTGCTTTCATCAGCTCTGCTGTCTCCAAGCCAATCCATGGCGTTTACAATGCACAGGTTAAACCTTTTTTTTCATCCTTATTACTCAATTTATTTCAGGAAGGTAATAAAGGAGGACGTTTCTGGGCTACGGTCTGGTTAGATTGGGGATCCACGTGGGAACGACAGGTGAAAGGAGGAAGGCAAACCTACAAGTATTCAGTCTAACAAGACTATTTAATTACGGGTTCATTTCAGAATCTGCATGCCTATCGATAAGATTCCCGATTGCGGAAAATGGATCGATGAGGTTTTTGATTTTTTAAATTTTTTTTTTGAATGATTAGATATCTTCAGAAAGGAAGTGCTCATCCCAGCGGTATTTCTCTCAACCTATCGGATAGACCAGGTCGAGAAGAGGTCGTTTTCGAAGCAACAAATGTAATGTTTTATACTATTTCTCTAATAATTATCTTATATATTTTCAATCATCATATGAATCATTTCAGTGTCTACTCGGAGACTCTGGAGAATATTACACTTTCAAGGTTTGTTAATACGCTTTCTTTACATCAACCAACCCATTTGAGGGAGGAAAGAGATCGATTCATTTTATCAACATCGATGTTACCCCTAAAGTGAATAAGTCCTAAGCAAGCGAATGTGCACAGTCTGAAAATATGAAGGGTTCCTTGCAAATAATAAAATATTGTACCATTTCTTTACGAACAGACAAGTGAGATGGAGATTCGCACAACTGTAAATCAAGAATTGCTAATTTTCTGTTTTGTTTCGTACGTTTTTGTGAGGGCGTCAGCTGTGAAAATGTTTATCCGTTCAACGAAAGATCAACACCTCTTTGCTCCTGAGATATTTCGAAACTCCGGAATGATTGATGTAAAGTTGGGTTATCCTTTTTGAATACCATTCTTCCCAATCACAATTTCTCCGATTCCATGGGCGGCGCAGTGGGGGTGATATTGGGATAGAAGGCGTAGCAAGGAGCGAATCCCTGCAATGAGATGCTCATCGTGATTGTTCCTCACTGTCTCACATCCGTTTCGTCCACTCCCTTCACTGTTCCCGCTCCTAGGACGGATTCAGCGTAGGACGGGGGAGGAGGAAGGTCGGAGGGTTCTGGAATCGTTGTTCTATCGATCAAACGAGAAGAAAATTAGGGAAATTACGTGATTATGGACACTTACGAATCTGTGGATAGACTGGAGGCGCTCCTGGTTGTGGCAGAGGGGCAGAAGGAACAATGACTTGTCTGATAAGAGAAGTCTTGATAGATGAGGAAGGTCGTTCTCTGATACCTCAATGGAATGGTTCCAATGATGATGGGAAGTTGAGCTTGCACAGTAGTGCTAACAGCTCCATTAGTAGTCATTTTGATCTGAGGTTCATCGATTATCGATCAATTTTACGGAAAATAACGATACCTTGAGGAAATATTCGACACTGATTATGGGACAGTTATTGAATGTTGCGACAACGGGATGAATAGGAACCATTCGAACGAGCTTTTCTGATGCTCCTTTCACGATTTCGATTTTCTGGAAGATTATCAGTCATCAAACTATTGGAGATAACTGAATCTCACCTCCTCCGATCTGAACACTTCTCTGTGGTCTTCTCTTCTCGCTGGGACTCGAGAGAAACCAGACACTGGTTGCCCAACTGCGTCTACTGTCTTAATTAGAATAATTACAAACATTATTTAACTTGAAACCTCACCTCACTACCGCGATAGGCAACATAGTGCGAGCATTGAACGATTTTAACTCGAATCTGAGAGATGCTGATGATTTTGCTGATTTTGCAGATTTTGCATTCATATTCGAAGCTCTTACATTCTTAATTTTTGACGAGGATGCATTGACGATATCTGCCTCGAGTGCAATCGCCTCTCCAGGAACAAACCCGCCTTTGTGGATTTTGACCTGCAAAGCCCGAGTAAAATCAAATTGTGTTGTTGTAGAACTGAATTCTTACCGTCATGTTGATCTTCCCACTCTTGAAGAAGAGTACTCCTGTTTCCTTCGACTGACTGGCTTGAATGGGTAGACTCGTATTGGGAATGAAGTTGAGATCGGAAGGAGGAATCACAGAGAAAGCCTTGAAATATTTACTCGCTTGAACATCTCATTCGGCAGATAGTGCACGTATTTGTAAGCATCTAACACGAATTCAAATTTGAACTCACTCGTTTCATCGTTTTGTCGAATTTGTACCAGGGTCTATCGATCCTTGCTTTGCAATAATATCGAATGTATCCGTAAGTTCCTTCGAATGAAACTGGACAATTGACTGGCAGGAGGAATCTGTATCGTTTCTTCTCAATATTACCATGAATGGTGGAAACTTGCCTGAACGGGAATCGATGGTTCCCTGGTGGAATATGGTCGACTGAGAGACCCGAGGGGGGAGTCCACACAACGGCAGTTCCATCCGCGTAGGGAGTGCAGCCAGTGAAGGGAACTGTCACATAGTACGTCTCTGTGTGCGTGCTGCAATTTATGAATGGTGAAGAATCTCCTTCATTTTACTTCCTAGACCAAATCCAACCAATCTTGGAGAAGGAAGAGGAAGAAAACTCACTGATGATGTCCTTGCGCGTCCCTTCTAGTTACCATTCTGAAAAATGTCTTCGTAATTCCCCGATGGAACCCATTTATTCTGTTTGATTCCACAAAGGCAGAAAACAAATTGAATTATGAGAGTTCGATTCTTTGCAGAGACGTACTGCACCGCAGTCGAATCTTTCCTCTCTTTCCCCACCTTGTCCTCGGTTCTTGAACCGTCCAGCGAGTGTGAGCTTCTCCATGGACTGAGATCAACACGGAATTAGCCTTCGTTGGCTCTTTCAAGGCAAGAAGAACCGAGCCTGTCACCTAAAAAGAGGAAAACTAATGCTTTGCCTTTGATGACAGAATGAATAATGAGTGAATCAATGAGAAAATGAAAGAACCTCTGTGCCAGGAACGAAAACGCCGTAGGGATTGTCGAATTCGATCGTGACCTCGGACATTTACTGAAGGAAAGGGAAACTTTTATCCGTTTTGCACTCCAACACGACATGTATGAACGAAATGGGAATTGAGTGTGAGCAATAACAGAAAAAAAAACGTATGATCAATGATAGAGCAATGCAGAAAGCAAAACGCGTCTCGACAAGGCTGAGGGCGTTATGAACTAAAACTGAAGCGTGACAAAAAGATAAGCAGAGAGGAAGATCAAAAAAAGGAAAAGTGATAAGGACGACTAGAGAAGTGATTGGATGCAAACATTGGGAAAGAGAGGGAGAGGATGAGTCAGAGGAGGAAGGAAGGCTCTCTCCATTTTGAGTGATCTCTTCCCGTCTAGAGAAGGGAGGATTCTCATCGCAATGTCCACTCAAAGAGAACGAGACCGGCCAGATACGGAGTAGTTCACACTTCCGATTGTGCAATTGATGACGTGAGGATTTCACGTCGATTAGTAATCGTGAATAACCACCGTCGTCTCGTTAGTAACCAGTGCAACAGAATATGAATGGAAAAATTCAGTTATATCAATCATTCCTCGTTCCCATTGCATAATGCATTGTAACGTGGAAAAAGAACACCAATACGCGGAGGAGATTGAGAGGATTAAGGTAGAGATAGAATGCAGGCGCCTGCAGGCGAGAACGTAGGCTGACTGCTCTTTATGTCGATTGTCTGCTAGACTTTCTTCTTGCACCTCTCATAACTATCAAATTACTCATTGAATTCATTCCAAACTCATTAGATTTTCGTACGTTTCTAATCAAATCATCTAAAATGATCAGTTGTCACGAGAATCTAACGGAAAATAATCTACAACTATTGTCTTCCCATCCCTGGACATCGTTCACATCATCTGAACAATTATTTATAGACTTTGCAACAATGGACAAAGAATACTGATGAGAACAGGGTAATGTGGGGAAAAGTTCTAACAACAACAACAATAACATTATGACGTTGTCATACAAAACAAATGAGGGAAGGGATATGTATAAAAAGGAGCAATGGTTTGTTTTTTCACCATTCAACTCGTAATATTTTCTAGTTACATACAGAAAAAGGGATCAACTTGATAAAGAAAGGGAAAATTGCAAATATAGTACAGGATCGATCGATAAAATCAAAGTTGACTACCGTACTCCTCTCTCATCTTCCTTCTCACTGACGATTAGCCGAGATTCTTCTGAGCATAATCATGCGGTAGTCAGTCAGCACCTGCAGATTCATTATCAATCTCTAATAATTGGTGCAGAATCATGATAACAGATATCTCAAAGATGTGTTTCGTTTCCTCCTCACAATTCCCCCTCACTTACTATTTCCTATCATGCGCCCACTAAACATAAATTTCTTCTCTAGCACTATCGAGATAATTCATTTTGATTCCATCCGCTTCTCACCTTGATCACTTCAGTGAATATGGCGAGTAAGATGAGATTGAAGACGAGAAGAACGACCAGTGGAACAGCGACAGGTATGAGGATGATAGTGACGACCAAGGAGACGATACACTAAATTAGTTTTTATTATTATTTAAATTATTATCATTAGATTATTTAGAAAAAACGAACGATGAAAGTTCCGATAGCAATCACGAGGAGCACCCACCAGTAGAAGGACTGAAGTGAGCCGTGATCAGATAACAATAAATTAACCATTCATCGGAACAAGATCGGATGATAACCGAATGAATGCGAGAGACAACACTTTTGAAGCGGTTCTCATCCAGTCGGCTCTCATCCGACCTTTTCTCCTTAATGATCTCACCAGAGCATTCAGCAGGATGGAGAGACCCCACGGATTTCCCTTGCGGATTCCATCCAGAGCAACAATCGAACCTGCACATCAATCGATTGTCTACCATATCTGGAAGGAGCGACCTACCAGGGAAGAGCATGGCAGTGGGAAGAGCGAAGGCGATTTTGATGAACAATAGGGGAGTGAATTCCGTGGCGAATCCTTCCTGTAGAGTCGAACCAGTTAGCTATGTCAATATCTAAAAGGTACTTCGGAGCAGAAGTATAACGCTATATTGCAAGTTCCAAAAACATAGCCGGTTTTAGAATAATTTAGTCAGCTCAACTTCCTTTCTATTAACTTTCTAATAGGCGCTGTTAAAACTCTTGTACTCACGAGAATGAATTGAAGTACGGCGATGAAATCGAGGAGCGACATCACGGCAATCACACACAGAATTACTTTCGTCGACATCTGGAATGGAGGTAATCAATAATCCCCTCGTCTCTACCGTACCTCATTGCCCATTCCACAGCATCCATGCAGCATATAGGGAGCCGGCTGTCCTCCAATATTCACTGTAGTCGTCTGGACAACGACGGCGGGAGGGGAGACCACTGCGAGACCACAACCGATTAATATACCAAAATGGGTTGAATTTCTCAACAAACAAGACACTTTCAGCAAAGAGAATATCAAAATTCATTCAATTGTAATAAAATAAACATTCTCTCACCATGCTGCTGCGGCGGATACTGCTGAGGCTGGTATGGCAGAGACTGGTACTGCGGCGGGTAGTATGGCTGCGGCTGCTGCAGCGTCTGCACCGGTTGAATCGGCTGCACCGGCAGCAGTGGCTGCTGCACCGACTGGAGAGGCTGCTGCACGTCTCCGGGCACTTGGTCGTAGTACTCGGGCAGAGAGGTGGGAGGAGCGGAGGGGACGGAGGAAGAGTAGGGAGGAGGAGCCGAAAGAACCAGCGACTCGTCCCATTGAGGAGGACTCTGAATGTATGAGGTGGATAAGGTTGTTTAGAAATTTGATAATGCAGGTTAGCATGATCGAATCCTGGGACACTTATAACAATCAATTTCCCCATGACTCAATGAACACAGCCATCCTAACCTCCTCCCCTACCTCGTATCCCGCCCACTGTTGCGGCTGCAGCAACTGACGTTGATCTCCCTGCTGCACGTTCTTGTTCATGACTTCTGTAATAGAATCAGATCAAATCCATGATCCAATCTCTCCTCACTGATGCGCATCTAGTAAGATAACGTCGATGGCACTGAACCACTTATCGCATGACACACAAAAAAATCATTACAATATTTTACGCAGCCTTCTGGGAGTGAAAAAATAACAAACAACAGCGTAAATCAACAACGAAATGTAACAACGGTATCGAAAAAGTTAATAACAGACTAAAGTAGAAGTGATTATTTACAATTGCGAATAGACTTCGATTGGGTAGAGATCCGATTGGTTTTTTTGCTTCCCGTGTAATAATGATGAACGATGAATAAACTTCGATTGAATGAAGAGATGCAAGGGATCTCTAACACGCTCCGTCCATTCGTATTTCCGTGCGATAGTCACTGAGTACCTGTAATTGATAAAAATATTATTTCAATAAGCAAAGTCACGTTACCTTTCTAACGACTCTGAGAAGAACGAAACAAATCAGGCATATAATCTCTCTGGAAAATGATCCGAAGATGGTCCACAGTCCATCAATCGTATTCTGACTCCATCCGCTTTGTTGATAGAGACAAACGGCCAGATAGATACCGAGAGCGGTCTGGAAGGACACCAATAGTCAGCGACGACGATTTTGTTTAGCATAGGTGTAAAATACAAAGAATGCTGAACTAACCTCGAAAAAATAGCGAATGGAGGCGACGATTGCGATTATGCAGTCAAAGCACTGCAATTAGTGGCTCGCAATTTATATCCATCATCGTCCCATTCTCACCACAAGTCCCAACATAACCGAGAGTCCCGTCGTCTTGAGGTCACTAATGTGAGCGAGAGCTACGATCGAGACTGCAATGGGAGGAGATAGCTGCTATCAAATTGAGAATAAATTATTTATCTGTGATAAAAAAGACTCATCAATAAAGTGGAGAAGGGCCAGTACTCCCTTGAGGATGTCCATAATAGGATATCTCGATTGATACAATTGATCCGTCTCAAATAGATATTTCGGTTACGAATCTTCTCACGATTCGATAGAGAATCTACTCACTCACCACTACAACGAAATAGATTATGAAAGTAATAATCGAGCTAACTCCAACTCCGAAGAGAATCGCGAGAGCCCAGATCTGCAATGGAAAGTATCAAGCAATTGTTTTAGAAGCGAAATAGTTATCCCACTCTATTCGATACTCCACACGGTCCAAATGGCTTCGAATATCCCGGAAGCTGGTCGTTAGTCACGTTATTCGACGCTGAGAAACGTTTTCATTAACAAGTCTGATCAATTTCCCCACCATTCGATTGTTCGTCCGTGGATTGACTCTTCTTCTGGACGGGATAGACAGGTCGAGAGAGAGGAGCGTCACTCTCCTCGTCTCCATCCACTGCTGTTGTCGACGAGAACGACTCCGATCGACGGAGAGGCGGATCTAATCGAGGCAGTTGCAGGGTGTACATTAGTCTGCAAATTACGCATGCATCCAATTACTTTTGATCTTCAAAATACGAGATCGCCATGGGAACACCACCCATCCCGTTGAGGCGGAATGAGATTGGAGACAAAGGGGAGGGGATTCAAAAGCGAGTTCGGAAACGACTAGCATGGAATACACAATCCGAGGAGAAATAGTTCCATCTACGAACAATCTACTGGTAAGGCATTTTTTCAGTCCCATCTAGAGAGCTCTGTAGCTTTCTCCACTATTGATCACCACCAGAGTGACTTGCGAAGGGAAAGAAATGAGGATTTCCTAATGGGGAATCATATGGGGAAATGCGGATTGTGCAGTAAACACTACGGCCAGTGTTCTACAGTACTGCCCCACAATCAGATAATAGGAGATGGTTTTGAACCATTCCAATCGCGAGACACACAGAGGTTTAAAACGAAATTTTATACAACTCTGAGATTTAGAAACTTGGTTTTAAGTTACTTCGCTCAATACAACACAGGGAAAGTCGACAACGAAATGTAAAACATAATAACACTAATGAACAAGTACTAAACGCCGATTGGATGAAGAGATGCCAGAGATCTCTAACGAGCTCCGTCCATTCGCAACTCCTTGCGATAGTCATTGAGCACCTGCAATTCATATTATGATCATTTATAAAGGAAGAAAAAAGAAAATATAACTAACAACATACCATTGCAAAGAATCGATAGACGAAAATGAAAAAGAGCCCAAGAAGGACGCCGAAGGAGCCACGAATCAGCTCATCATATGCAGTGTTCAGTTGAGAATGAAATTCTCCTTGATAAGGATCAAGAGAAAAAATCACTTGAAGCATCTTTACGAAGGAGATGACTTCCTGAAAAAAATGAGAGAAAACCCTAGAAATTGAAACTTCAACCACAGACTGACCTGGGTAAGCGAGAATACGGTGAAGATGATTGTGAGGATGTAATCAAAGCACTGCAATAAACGCATAATTAGACGTCCTCTCCTCACACTGGAAGTGCATTCTCACCAGCAGTCCCAACATTGCCGTCAGTCCCTTCGCCTTTTTCTCAAAAGCGTACCCGATAGCACAGAATGAGACTGAAAAGCGAAATGAACATCACTGTCACTAAAACACGTTAAAACGAGATATAAAGAAAATATTAACAGAACCGAAATAGTGGGCAAAGGCGAATATTCCAGGAATGAGTTCCTCAGAGAGCTTTCCAGATCGATACAACTACAATACTTGAGATGCTACCATTCTCCCGCCGGGCTGGAACTCTCACCACATTAGTGAAGGAGGTATGGAGGACAATCACGGAGATAATCAGGATAAACAAGAGAATCGACAGAGCCCAGGACTGAAATGGAAAACTTTAATCGACCTATTCACAATTTAAACCAAGTGGAGAAGCAGACTCACTCCGTTCGACATTCCACAGGGTCCGAATGGCTTCGAATATGTCGGAAGCTGGCTTTTAGTAACCTTGTTCGACACTTAAAATGACAACTTTTAATGAACTACGCTGCAAATTCACTTACTCTTCGGTTGCTCCTGAATCAGCCCATCAGACTCCATCTTCAATGGTTGCTGCACGGGGTAGTCAGGCTGATTACCAGAAGCAGTATTCGACTGGGGAGGAGAAGGCTTCTCTTTATACGACTGAGAAAAATCAAACCCAGTCATCTGAAATTATGTTGTTACGTCATTTGAAATTGTGTTGAATCACGAAACAGATGGCAATGAGCGTAATTTTTGAGCTCGACGCAATCTCACAGCGTTTCGGATTGCACTGTTCGCGGACATTTGGATTTGAATCCAGTTATTGATGCGCAGGCTGGCGGGAAGTTTGAAAATTGCGAGGCTTTGCAAAACACGTTGGGTGTGACGGGGATCGAACCAGCGACCTTGCGAGTGAAAGCCAGTCCTCTTCCCGACTGAGCTACGCTCGAGTTGGGTGCAGCTCTCAACACTCGCCTCTTATCCCCACTTTTCCTCCTCAATGTCCCCTTGCGAAACGCTGTGAATCTCCTTCAACGCAATCCCCTTCGTTGCGAGACAAGAAAAGCAACATCGACACATTTATTGAGAAAGGTGAAGCGAGAAGGGTAGCAGTATCTACGGCAAGGGAGTGTGTAAGAGACCGCTTCCCTATTCGCAAGGCACCATCGCACAGCATCTAGCATCTAGCAAGGCAGCATCTAGATTGCGTGCGATATCGCAACCGAGAGAGCGCGGTATGCCATATTGTAAACATTGTTTCATCAACCATAGTTTCCACTAACCAAATCAATTTGTTGAATGAGCAAACGCAACTAAATAATCGACTTTTCAACGACAACAAAGAAAACATTCTTTAAGAAAAGTAAGGTTGATCGAAATTCGAATACTTACAGTACCTTGTGTCCAATATGGTGATGTATTCTGTCAGATATGCAATCGGCGAGTTCAAGAGATCAACATTGATCAGATTGATCTACCCTCGCTCCCGTGGCCGTGTCGCTTATCGATCGCCCTCCTCCCCTCTCCCTTGCCTCTCTTCCTTCTTTTGATCTACCTCGCGCGCTCGACTCTCTTTCCTTCTCCTCACTCTCGCACTCTCATTCAATGCGCTTCTTTTCTCTCGCTCTGACCTCCCCTTGTTTTTCTGTGTATTTTATTTTTCCCGCCTTTCGCTTGCTGCAGTCGCCAACTAATCTTCACATCGCCTGTGCACCTTCTTCAGCCGCTATCTGGCTTAATTTCGTTACCGCGCATTGCTTCTTTCGAGTTTCGATAATCGACAATTCGCTCCTGCATGCAGTTTATGGACCCGAAAACTTCCATGCCTCTTTCCTTTTCTGTTTCGCTCGTGTTGGTTCCTCTTCCTTGTTTCCTCGCATACTAATGCTTCAATTTCAGTCAACGTGTCGTCTTCTTCTTCTCGAATGGCCACGACTGGCACGGCAACTCGAGTGGTCTCCGGCGTCTTCTCGTGTCCAAGCCGCACTCCTTCCCATCAGATACGTTCATCCCTCCTCCCACGTGTTTAGAGAGAGAGAGCGCACCTAACATCGTAAGTAACTGAAAGACTCCGGGACTAGAGAGACTTCGGTCTCGTAGGAAAGGCGTGATCGCGGCGCGCCCCGAATGGAAGCGTTCAGGGTCCCACTTTTGCATTGAGTTTACTCTATGCAATGTAGTGAGGCACCCATTCGGAAATGAGAACCAGAGATAGTGGATGGGACCTGACTGTCCGAGACCCCCACCACTAGAACCCGGCACCCTACAGAGTGCGTCACTCATGCGCAAGGTTAATGTTGCTTGAAGGTACTTCGCGTACTGTGGTGGTTCGCCATCGGCGAGTCCTTGCAATGCCGGGCCTATTGGTGGGGCAGCCGAATGTTCCTACATGGGTAGCCTCACCCTTACAGTCGGCTGAACCTCTCTCTGGTTCTCTAAAATCGGAGTAGGCGAGAGTGAGTGGGGTGAGAGTGAATGCATTTATCCGCGATAGGGACCACACAACTCAGCGTAGAAGCAGAAAAGCCCTACCCTTCCGTCCACATCTACACGTGCTGAGCTGGACGTCTTCATGGATGGGCAGCCGATAGGCATGGCTCCTGGCACCGAACTCATTTGGGTGCTCTTCGGGCTTACTACGCTGGGCATCATGAGGTTGCATGATGTTGCGCACACTAACTTGCCATTGGCGAGTATCTAAAGTGCAGCTGCGGTTGCGTGTGAAGGGACGGGATGGGAAAACGTTCGAAGTGTGAGGGCGAAAGAGTGCGATTGTGAGGGGAAACTAACTGGAAATGAGTTTCAAAAAAAGATAAATGCTAATTGTTATCCTGTTGCAGCGAAGAAGGATGCGATCGCCGTGGAAGAGGAGAGGACGAGGATCGGTCGATGAGAGGAGGAAAGGGAAAGGGGAAGAGCCGGAGTGAGTTGGCCGAGGTAGGATAGGAAAACTTCGATAAGAAGGACGTCATTAATTAATCCATTCCAGATGGTTCTCCGTTCACTCGGCTCCCTCAACGACCGATGCGTCAAACAGGAACGAAGGAACCCCGTGGGAGGTCGGTTGGACGGATACTATATGGAATATTAATAAATAATGACGCCTCTTATCGATTGATTACAGGTTGTGGGCGGCTCTTCCTTGCCACGCGATCAATCGATCGGGAGGATACGGTAGCATGACAAGGTACGGTGCCATTGTTGATCCAATCTAAACGTCGTCGATTCCAGTTTGCCTTGTCCGTTCGTGCGACGCTCTCGCTGTGGTTGCTGCACGAGCCGGAGGCCCGTCCTTGCTCGGATGGAAGCCAGTATTCGGTCGATGAGAGGTGGATTGATGCAGAGTGACGTCACTTATCGATTGATTACAGGCGACTTCTCGAGTCTCGTCTGCGCGTCTCGCCATCAATCGACAGAGCAGACAATACGGTAGTGAGTGGAGGTACAGTATAGTTGTTGATCCAATCAATACTCCATACATTCAGTATGTCACGTCTGCTCCTAACGCGCCAGTTCGTGTCTCATCGATAGATGGACAGGGTACGGGAGATGAGCGAGGTATCGATCCATGGTCGTCACTCCGCTTTATGCTTGAGTATTGCAGTTTGTCTCGACTTCTCGTGCGATGTTTGCATAATTGCATGCCTTCAAAGTTTGACTATATTTTCACGTTTATGGCTGCAACTCAGCGGAAACGTAACCAATCTTCTTGGAAATTTGGCTCTGTGTCTGATTTGACATGCTGAACATGCTCCAGTTGTTTGTTCATGCGAATTTTGAGCTTCATTTTTTCGGTCAACTTTGACCCTAGATTTCTCGAATTCTTAGCCGAAAACCCTTCTAATTATTTTTCTAGAAGGTTGGTTGCGTTTCCGCTGAGTTGCAGCCATAAACGTGAAAATATAGTCAGAGATGGAAAGGTAAATTTGGACCCCCAAAAATTCCCATGGTATGAGTTTTTGAAAGGCGATTTTTACATGAGCGGGGTAAAAAATTCCCAAGGTATGAGTTTTTTCAAGCCTGATCACGTTTTTAAACCACTTTCACACTAAGAAAAGCTAAAAATTTACCCGATCCACCTTAAAATTTCCCATGGTATGAGTTCCATACCATAAAATCCTCCCACCCTTTCCATCTCTGAATATAGTCAAACATTGAGGGCATGCAATTATGCAAATGAGGATGACTGACACATAACATGTTCAGAAATCGATGTAGGGTACCTAGGGCTATCATAATCTACAGTGAACTCATAGAGGCGTTTTTTTGCTGTACCGGAATTCCCTAGGATTATGTGATTCTTACGCGAACGCACTGATAAAATTCAAAGTTGGTTACGGTGTGCAGATTCCCGAAGGGTAACGGCACCGTGGCTAGCTATAAAATTCAAAGTTGGTTACGGTGTGTTGAGGAATTTTTTTACCTTACTCTTGCAAAAATCACTTTTCAAAAAGCTCATAGTCTATATTTAGCTTTCCATCTCTGCTGCCAATCAGTTAATCATGATAACATTCGTCCGCGAAAGGGGCATCTGTTCAATTTATATTGAAGTAATTTTTGTTTTGACTTGATTTTCTTCCCTATCCGATAAGCATGATTGGAAAAAAATTGTTACACATTGATCACCCGTCAATGCTTTGTTCGTCCGGAAACGGTAAAACGGTTTTGGAATCTGCGTTCTGAACCCTTGAAAGTGGCCATGATGTTTGACAGTCATTTTCGAAAATCTAATTCTCTGTTTCTAACTCGTGTTTTCGGAAGACCTCCATGCGCTGATTATAGACCGTAACCCTCCGATACATTTGCCGTTCAATTTTCAAAGTAAAGACTTCCTTTCTTCGAAGCAGTGTTGGCCGCCTTTTCCTACCCAAAATCCCGAACTTTAGTGAATGAATTTCCAATAATTTTTGAATGCAATGAAAATATTGGGATGAGTAAATAATTGACTCTGTTCAGGCTGTTCTTCTTCGTGCCTTTCACCGGACGCCCTCCTCCCCTCTCACCCCTTTCTCTGTTCCGTCCCTTTGCCCCTTCCCTCTCATTTCATATTGTCTCTTCTGTTCTGTATTCCCATGCTTCTCACGTTTTACCCGCCCGAGCCATCTATAGAATGTGCTCGTGCGGAACTTGTGGGGTACATAGTGTGAGAAGAAAGAGAAAGTGGTATGTTAAGGGAAAGACTGCTCGGCAGCAAGCCCTAAACGGCACTGTGGGGTGTTGTGTAACCACCAGCGAGAACCGAAGGGTTACGGTAGCTCACGAGTAGTGAGCTACAGTACCTCTCCATCGCCTGGGGTACTGTATCTCGCGGAATTCCGTGGCCTCCCCAGTGGGTTACTCGGAAGCGGTGATATGTAGACCCGGCTTAACATACCGTAATTCCGTCACGTGATTTTCATAAGGTGTAGGACTCGCTTCGTCGGTTGCGTTCGTATCAGGTTGATTCGAGTCATGCTTTTTGGTAGTTGTGAGGGCATAGGTCACCACGCCGCCGGCGACCCCCATGACCCCGGGTTCATGGTGGGGAAGGTCCCGCCAAGGGGGTTCATAAAAAATCGATCAAAAGTACCGTATACCGAAGTGTGTTACAGTAACCAGTAATGTTACAGTAATCCGAAATACCGCAACCCGGGAATCGCGAACCGACTTTTTTTCAAAGTGTGAGATATGCATTTGATATTTGGTCAGTTGTGTCTACCGTACCAGGCATGTTACAGTAACCCGAGATACCGTAATCCGGGAATCGCGAACTAATTTTATTTACAAAATGTGTTTTAAAATTCGGTTCCTTTTTTCAATCGAGGGTAACTCGACGAGGATAATTTAATTATATATTTTACAACCCAAAACCATGGCCGAGTGGTTATTGGAATACGAAGGTCAGTGGTTCGACCCCTGACGGTGTCCAAACACTTTGCCTTGCTTTGGCAATTTCATGGAAGATACTTCAGAGAGTACTGTATGCACATACCGTAACCCAGGTGCGGTGGGTCAACCTCGGTTCGGTGGGACATGTTTTCAACTTCTGACGAAAACAAGCGATTCAGAGCTCAAGGCGCCCTTCCTCGTACTCATAGAATGGTTACTGTGCATTTGCGAAGCTTTTGAGACATTAATACAAAAGTGTGTCCCACCGAACCGAAGTTGCTCCACCGCACCTGGGTTACGGTATATGCATACAGTACCCTCTGAAGTACCTTCCATGCAAATCTCAAAGCAAGGCAAAAGGTTTGGGCACCGTCGGGCACCGAACCACCGATATTCGTATTCCAAGACCGGCGTCTTAACCACTCGGCCATGGTTTTGGGTTGTAAAATATATACTTAAATTATGCTCGTAGAGTTATGCATGATTGAACAATCAACCGATTTTTAAAACGCATTTTGTAAATAAAGTCAGTTCGCGATACCCGGATTACGGTATCTCGGGTTACGGTAACATGCCCGGGTATGGTAGACCCAACCGACCAAAGATCAAATTTATATCTCACACTTTGAAAAAAAAGTCAGTTCGCGATAACCGGGGTACGGTATTTACAGTTACTGTAACACGCCTGGTTACTGTAACACACTTTGGTATACGGTACTATTGATCCACTCAGGACCCATTTTGGACCATGACCCCAGGGTCAAGGTGGGGAAGGTCCCGCCAACACTAATCCTTTTTTCCATGACCCCGGGGTCATGGTGGGGAAGGTCCCGCCAACACTATCCCTCGGTCGCCGCCAGCCCTGGTGACCTTTGTGTGAGGGTTTGGATGCTCTATGGTCAAACTTAGAGTAGTTGTTTTTCAACCTCTCCATTAATCAAATTGTATTTCCCTAGAGAGCCTATCAACACCACTATTGCAGAATATGAGGACTAGTTGTCCCTTTTCATGCTTTGCTAGATATAAGCCGCAAACAACCATCCTAGAAAAGCGTCTAATTCAAAATAGAATTTTACGAAGATTCAATGGAGCTGATGACTTCAACTGAGCAAAAACTTGAAGCACCTTGGATGTCGATGTTGAATTCCTATTTTGAATTTTTTTTTATTTATGATTTTTCAATTATCCGTTCATGAGCTACATTTTTTGGAATGTTTGCATAGAGTTTCAGTCCCCTAAATTTATGAAAGACACTTTTT
The DNA here is from genome assembly GCA_900490845.1 of Pristionchus japonicus. Lineage (NCBI taxonomy): Eukaryota > Metazoa > Nematoda > Chromadorea > Rhabditida > Neodiplogasteridae > Pristionchus > Pristionchus japonicus. Next base: position 880,345 of record LS494107.1, on the reverse strand, counting down.
GAGAAAGTGAAAAGTTTTGTTCATAACCTTGGCAAAGTTGAAAAAATAGATCCGGCCCAAAACTGGTGTGCAGGTAGTACCCCTCGAGTGTAGTTCGCGTGCAGCTTTTGGAATCACCTGGGTCGCTCTCCGCCGAATGGTGGCGATAGATACAAACTACCGTAACCCAATCGACTTTGCGCATGCACAATCGTTTGAAACGACCATGGTCGCAAGAAATACACAAAATTCAGTTGATCATGCACACCAAGTTACATCCCGATCGGTTTCAATCTCGACGAGAAAAATCAATATTTCAAAAAAATATTCAAATTTTAAATTACAGCTCATCGGGGAGTTAGGGTAGAACCCTTTTTTATTCCATTAATCGAAAAAGCAAGTATCCACCTTGCTTCCATACAAATATGAAGGCAAGTTGTGGGTACCCTTTTTGAGAATTTTAATAAAAACCGCGCCCAATTTCAAATAAAATCAGTTCTCGATAGGTTCAATACCGTGTTCAAAAAAGGAACACAGGCTACCATTCAATAACACATCGATAGTTTTCCTTTTCTGTGATATTATGAATGATTGTATGAATCAACGAGTCATTTCGGGCTATTGGCAGCCTGTGAGCTTCTTGTGAGTTCGGTGAAATTGAGTCAGTTCTCGATAGTTTAGCCTATCACAAACTGATTTTATTAGAAATTTTGCGTGGTTTTTATTAAAATTCTCAAAAAGGGTACTCACAACTTGCCTTCATTTTTTTATGGAAGCAAGGTGGATACTTGCTCTTTCGATTAATGGAATAAAAAAGGGTTCTACACTAACTCCCCGATGAGCTGTAATTTAAAATATGAATATTTTTTTGAAATATTGATTTTTCTCGTCGAGTTTGAAACCGACCGGGATGTAACTTGGTGTGCATGATTAACTGAATTTTGTGTATTTCTTGCGACCATGGTCGTTTCAAACGATTGCGTATGCCCAAAGTCGATTGGGTTACGGTAGTTTGTATCTATCGCCACCATTCGGTGGAGAGCTACCCAGGTGATTCCAAAAGCTGCACATGAGCTACACTCGAGGGGTACTACCTGTACACCAGTTTTGGGCCCGATCTATTTTTTCAACTTTGCCAAGGATATTTTCACTTTCTGAAAAAGTCTCTTATAAATTTATATTTTTCATTCCACCGCGTCAAATCGAGAGCCGATTTTTTTGTGTTTTTATGAACAAGTGGACTCAGCCCTATCACTCCCTGAGCTGACAAATTTTGAGGATGGTTGGTTTGAATAAGGTTGATCTTGAAATAGCGGCTCGAATCAACCGAAAACTTCATGATGGGATTGCTCTAGTTTCGTCTTCTCATATGATTTTTTCTTCAGCTGACGTTAATTTATTTTTTCTAGTCTTGAAATAGGTTTTCTTTCACCTTCAATTTGAAAAATATACTTCATCGAAAATAACAGGAAAAGAAGAGTACATTATGCACAAACAACAAGCTAGTGAAACATTTTCTGTAAGCGGATTACAAATAAACATGGATTTTCTGGTAGACTTTTGCGAAGTGAATACAATTCCTAATCTGTTAAGGAATAACACGGATTAATTTTCCGAAAACGATAGCTTGTTAGAGCGCACATCAAGTGAAATAAACTATTTTCAACGAGATAACTAAGATCTTCCGTAATCTTAGATTACATTAGGTGATATTTTCTCTTCCCTCTTCTTCTTCTTCTTTCCCTTCTCAAAACTATCAATGATCTGCTTCTTCGGTTGATGATACTCCTCAAATAGAAGTATAAGCAAAACAACTTATATTATTTAATATTTGTTTGATATATCCCTCTCTCTCTCTTCTCTCGATACTTACCGTCTTACTGTTCACGAGGAAAAGGGTGTCGCTTCTCTTCTGAACCTTCTCAGGATCATTCAATTCATCCAATCGATAGTACTGTATAATTCTACAAGCGTCGATCGTTCCCAGAATCGCCTGTGAAGAACGTAGAAGTAGCGGGTAAGTCTGTTCAAACTAGCGAATTCAAGAGCTAATAAAATACTGTAGTCCATCCCATAATGTCGAAATTTGCAACTGGTTCATGGAAACTAACGGGAATCCATCCACAATGCTGCTTGCAATCCCCTCGAGATACTGTACAAAGTGAATGTGAGAGCATGTCTGAAATGGGGTACAATTATACCTGTATTACATAAACTCACTTTCGACAGGCAAGCAAATGTCTTTAATGGAGACGGAACCGTACTCAGACCACATCTTCGGCCATCCACAGATCTGGGCATTATTTATTTGTTAAATGGCACTTAGAAAAAAATCAACTCTTCTAACCTTCAATCCATCTCCTATATTTCCCTTATAGTGCTCGTAGCACATCACTCTCAGTCTCTTGCAATACGTATCGTTAGTCGGGCTGAACTCATCGCATATGATATTGTTCGGGTTGCACTGCAATTCGTGTATCATTCCACAACGAACCCTGAGGTAAGGCAGAGAAATCGGAGTGGAACAGAGCGAATGGGATGCATAGGCTTCCAAAACCATCGAAATAAGGTGCAATAAGATTTTTCGGGAAATATTGCCGAAATGTGGGTTGTTTATGCCTTTATCGTATGGTCTTCTTCTCCTGGTAAAAACCAAAACGCCACTCGTACCTTTCCGCTTGTCATATAACCATTCAGCTTCTCATTCCTAGCCATGCACATATCCAGATGTCTCACAATTCTCTTCCATGCACATTCCTCTGCACACACTGGACAAAGTATTACCTGCCAATGAGCATAATTAAGAGAGGCGAGAATGGTAATAATCAACCATGTTCTCTTCTTGCTTATCGCTCCTCGGCTCTTTCGATTCCTCATTTTTGATCGTCTGCAAATCATACGTTTCTACCTATAAATAGACCGATGGACGTGATCGTCTCGCTCACATCGACGTATTCCGTCATTCGAGCCTCATACTCTGTCAACAGGGTCAATTCCTTCAAAATATCCTCCTCCTCCTTCGCTCGACACTCCTCCTCCTGCCAACGAACTACTCTATTGACACCAAACAACTGAGCACGAGTACCTCTTTCATCTCTCTCAATCCGACGGGCTCCAATCTCCAGTAGTTCTCGAGTCCCTTGGGGAGATAGAGACGCAAGCGCTCCTCATTAATTAAATAATTATTAATTAGGCGAAATAATTAATTATTTATTTAGGAATGCGATTGAGAATTCATTCAGCCACCTTAGCTGTGGCCATTCCGCACTCATCACTGCAATACTTCGTACCAGGAAGGGGCTCGTTGTAACAACCACTGCAACGAGCTCCGTATCAATCCAATCCTAGGGTATTCTGTCTTCTTCGAGCTAACTCACCGTCCATCACAATGCATTTGCTCTTGTCTCCATTCTGAAAGGATCTATGATTACCTATACGCCTTTGTTCTTGTAATCCTCAATACACCGTGACCAATCAAGCACTGTTTCCTACTCAAGTAGGAAAAATAGGGGGTATGACAATCCGGCAACTCCATTTTCGGCAAACGACATTTCGGCAACTGCATTTCGGCAAACGACATTTCGGCAACTAGCCATAAGTTAGCCAGTAGGCTACCTAGGGCCATGGGAAAGGTACCATTGTGATCTGCATCAGTTCCTCTATCATATCACTGACTTTGATCTTTGATCTTTGACATGAATA
>LS494107.1:833190-876034 GCA_900490845.1 Pristionchus japonicus | reverse complement strand
AAGGTACCATTGTGATCTGCATCAGTTCCTCTATCATATCACTGACTTTGATCTTTGATCTTTGACATGAATACGACACTTCGGCAACTCGCCATATCTCTGTCCAAAATCATCCAATGAAGGTCTGGTTGGCACCATTCGATTCCCAGGAACCACCTCTACAACCTCCAACTTGAACTTTGATCTTTGGCCACTTGACGACATTTCGGCAACAGGCCAAAGTCATGCAAAATCGATAATTTTTTCGAATTGGCATATTCAAATTGTATTTCATTGGGAACTCATACTGATCACAATGATACCTCTCCCGTGGTCCTAGGTCGCCTACCGGCTAAATTATGGCAAGTTGCCGAAATGTCGTTTGCCGAAAAGTCAGTTGCCGAATAGTCGTTTGCCGAAATGCAGTTGCCGATTTGTCATCCCCCGAAAAATATAGGCATCATCAATTTCTCCCCTCAAGTGCTTACCCTTCGTAGGGGAGCCACTTCTGTACCGATGATAGACTGCATACATCTCGTAGGCTTTACTCAGCCGATCACCTCAATCAATATATATTACGTTTCATTACTAGATTCTCAGGTACTACGCCGGATGAGAACTTTGGTAGGCGAGAGACAACTGTTATGTCAGAGACGGTATTGCGAATTAGTTCTCATCCGACCTAGTGCCGATTCTCACTGACCAAAAGTGGTTCCGTATCCACTTCTCAATAAATGTTCCGCCTCTCTTCCCCTATTCACATCTTCCTGCTCATTGTCACTCTAGAAATTCGTAACATATCCTTGACTCGATTCCACAACAAACCTTATTCGATAGTCTCTTCTTCCATCCCTTCTTCCTCCCTCGAGTCAGCTTCTTTACTGTCAGAGAGGGCCCGGTCGGAGAAGGTTCTGGTAAATTAGACGAACTGGATGGGAAATAGGCTGCAAGTAATACGTTGTAGAGGAGACATGGGGTGATTTCAGCATGAATCACGAGTAGATCAGAAACAAGATCGATTCTGCCATTCACCTTTATCATCAGCTTCGTCGTCACTCACAATATGCTTTTGCTTCCGTGGATTTTCTAAAATGATACAAAATAAATTATCAAGTCGTTGACATAATCGACATACTCTTGATCTCTTTAATCGTCTCCATTTCTATCACCTCAGTCTCCTCTTTTTCTGTAGCCTTTATCGCTTCTTCCGCCGTCTTCGGATCATTCGTACACAGCACTTTGAGGCAACGACCTTTCTTCTTTTTGCACGGATCGCACTGCACATATCGATCAAATAATTAGCGCTCAGTTACTAATAAAACACAGAAAAAACTCGCCTTTCCACAATCAGACGTCTTTAAGCAGGGAACACAAGTATTGCATCGTTTACTTACTTCTGGCAAGGAAAAGGATGACTGGGATAATAGAAAAGAAAAGAAAAATTAACCTGTTGCATCCCCACAATCGTCCGTCTTCCTCAAAAACTTGATCACCTTAGTAGGATCATTTTTAGTGCAATTCGCACAAATATACGAGTCGATTTGTTCGCCAATTTCACTTGTGATCTGGAATATATGAATTTCATACTGATGAACGCAACTCGAACTTATCACTAGGAATTCACTACCGAAACGAGGAGGAATACCTGAACGCAGGCGCCGTGAAACCATTCATCACACCCATCGCATCCAATCATAAAGAGTCCATCCTCGGGCTTTCTGAATACGGATATAAGGTGATATTCGAAGTTCGTTCAGAATAGTTAGATAGTCATCCCCAATGACAGAAGGAAGACTCGCCTGCAGATGCAGAATATCTCCACCTTCTCCACCTTAACTGTCTTCTTCTTTGCTGCCTTCTTCGAGGTCACGAACACCTCGTCATCAGACAGCGATTGAGACGAGTTCATCACCTGAACGATAACGAGAGTTATGCAACGACAAGAAACCATCAATAACAACTCGCAAGAAAAATGAAAAATCGATAATTTTAACGACCGACTTTTCTCAACGATACACCATGGCCGGAAAACCATGAAAAAGCAACTACAAAAGTTCATTTTCTCTTTATCGTAAACTGGTTTATTTATTTATCGATTTTATGTTTGAGATTACCGCTCCCCGTCGTAACTTATCAATCGATAGCACTATCGGCCGAACAACTTAGATTATGGTCAGCTACGTTATCGTTCGTTAGTGGAACGATATCTCCTACACCAGGGCTGTGCGGAAAATGGATTTCGGAAAATTTCGGAAAACGGAAATTTTCCGAAAAAATTTTCCGGAAAATTCGGTAAATTCAGAAAATTTCGGAAAAAGTTGCCAAGTACGATTTTTGGCCTATAAAATTACCCAACTCTCTCGAAAACACGGTTTTGGTACTTTTCTGAGCCTTATTCAGTGTATCATTAAATTTCAGCATCGCTTAGGCATTATTCGATTCTGAAATTATGAAAACGATGAGAATGGTAAAATTATTTTGCTAGAAACACTCTCAAAATACCATTTTTCATTCCGAAAAATAGCTATTTGCTCAGAATATCTAGTGTAAATTTTTTTCGGAAAAAGTGAAAAATTTCGGAAAATTTTCCGACGGTAAATTTTTCCGAAAAATCCCGGTAAATCGGAAAATTCGGTAAATCGGAAAACGGAAAATGCACAGCCCTGTCCTACACTCAAGCTTACGGATAGCTCTTCTATCGCATTGCCTCTACCGTAGGATATAATTTTGATGGAGAGCAACACATGTACCTTCATGACCAGATACTGCATTATGGTTCTCGGACCTTTCATTTCTCGAGACGTATGCATACGTCCAGTACAATATTTTATTAAAATTCTGGAATGCAAAACATATAACAAAGTGAAACAACAGAAAATGGAATACATACATAATGAATTAGAGTCAATTGGGAGTCAAAAGATCTCTAAACTTCTGGAAGGGAACATAACAACAAGGTAAAACGACAGCAAATGGAATATTTACCCAATGAATTGGTGTCTATTCGATGGAGAGACACAAGGGATCTCTAGCGAGCTCCGTTTATTCGCATCTCCTTGCGATAGTCATTGAGTACCTTGAAGGAAGAATTGCAAATAGTAATTAATCGAACTAATCTACCTTCCTACAGAAGCGAAGGATAATCAGTCCGACGATTTCAAAAATGAGAACGAAGATGGCAGCAAACATATTATCACGGGCATTATTCAGATGGCGGAAAGAGGTGGCATGATTCTTGGTCATCTCATGCTCATAGACAACGACTTTTGCGATGAAGAAGACGATCTGGAAACGAAAGTGGAGCGGGAACTCTCACAGATCAGTTAAGTTAGTCACTAACCACGATACACGCGATAAAGGCCTCGATGAGCATTACGATGGATTTGAAAACCTGCATTTAATTATTGACTATATACCCTTCTCATTCTCATCTATCCACTACCGCAATCTAAACGCATTCTCACCAGCATTGAGATCATTGCCGTGAGTCCCGCCGTCTTTTGCTGAGTGATGTGCACAAGAGCAACGATCGCACCTGAAATGAGAACAAATGTGTTTGGAAGGGAGGGAATATAATTACAGATAATGCGGAGAAGGTTGATTCCTCCCCAGAAGAGGAAATAAGCGATCGCTGCCGAGTCAACCTTCAATTAAATGATTTTCTTCTGTGTCAATGTCCGGGATTTAACGAACATTGAACAATGCAACGAAGCAGAAGAGGATTTCAATAATCGAGAGAGTCAGGGTCGCGATGAGAATCACGAGAGTCCAGTTCTGCAAAGAGAAACATTAATCTACCACGTATAATCGCTGGTTGCGAAATTGAGAGACTCACTTCGTTCGATACTCCACAGGGTCCAAATGGCTTCGAATATCCCGGAAGTTGGCTTTTCGTCACCTTGTTCGACACTGAACATCGAATTGTGATCGCACATATACTTTATCACTGACCATTCGGGTGTTCCTGAATCAACGGATCAGTCGTCATATTCGATGGCTGGCCATTCACGTATTCCATATTGAATGGCTGCTGCACAGTGTACACGGGGTAGTTTGGCTGATTGGAATAAGCAGTCGGATTGCCGGATAAATCAGCCGTAGTCATCTGAAAATATTACGAACTCTCTATTCTCGTGCAGAAACACCACACGTTTCACATGCTGGCACAGTAGATAATAGATTATGGCTCCTGGACCATTCAGGTTTAGAATTATACATAAGTACAGAAGAACGTTTTTATTAACCTTCTGGAATGAAAGACGTAATGTACAACAAAGTAAAACGACAACAAAATGAATGAATAGTACAGTGAAAAAGTATCGATTGAATGAAGAGACACAAGGGATCTCCAAACTTCTGGAATGAAAAACATAACAAATAACAAAACAGGCAACACAATTGTACACAGTACCAGTAATAATTAACAACGGATTGGTGTCTATTAGATGGAGAGACACAAGGGATCTCTAACGAGCTCCGTCCATTCGCAGCTCCTTCCGATACTCAAAGAGTACCTGTAGCAAGGGATTGGAAATAGTAAGGAATCGATTCAATCTACCTTTCCAAAGATGCGAAGGATGATTATCGAAATGAAACTAAGAATGAGACGGGCGTAGTTAAACAGCATCTTCATAATGGCCATCCTCAGTTTGTCGTTCTCATTCAGTTCATTATTGCTAGATTGAAGAAGAGAAACGACTGCTGCGATAGACCGAACGGTCTGGAAAGGAGAGAGAACTGATAATTACTTTAAAATAGAACCCTGAACTTAAATTTAAATATAGTTCCTTCTTGACAAACCTCGATACACATGAGAAGTGCCAAGATGAGAAATACGATGGAGACAACCACCAGCATTGAGATCATTGCAGTGAGTCCCGCCGTCCTTTTCTGATCGATATGCACTCGAGCGACGATCGCACCTGAAATTAAAAGAAATACTCTTGTAAGTGAGGATTGTCGTTTACTGATGATGAGGAGAAGGTCGATACCTCCCCGGAAAAGGTCGTACACAACAATTCCTGAGCCATTCGCCTTCAAATGGTTTGTTATTTCAGTGCCTCTCTAGTCGATTCAATGCGAATTCACCAATACAACGATGTAGTGGATGAGATCCACGATTGAGAGAAGAACGACCACAATGATAATCACGAGAGTCCACTTCTGTGAAGGGTCAATCAGTGCAATGTTTTTTTGAAAAACCGTAAAATAATAGACTCACTTCGTTCGACATTCCACAGGGTCCGCATCGCTTCGAATATGCCGGAAGCTGGCTTCTAGTCCCTTTATTCGACACTAAACATCGAATTGAGACAACTTGCATCCATTCAACAACCACTAACCATTCGGGTGTTCCTGAATCGGTCGACCAGTCGTAATATTCAATGGCTGTAGTACGGGGTACGCAGGAAGATCTGGCAGCTTGCGAGATGAATTAACCGTAGTCATCTGAAAATGGGTTTTCAAATCGATTCTCCAGCTGAAACACCACACGTATCAACATGTCAAGATATCACATTATGGGATTTGAACCACTCCTTTCTCGAGCAAAAACATTTGAGTACACCTCTTTATTCATCTTCTGGGATGTGAACAATAACGAAATAACAAGGTAAAACAACACAATGGAGGAATAACACTGTAAATGAGCAAAACGGATTGAATTAGGATTGATTACGAACAAATGTACAGAATTCGATTGGGTAGAGAGATGCAAGTTGTCATTCGATTCCCATGCAACAATGATGAACAAAGAATTGGATGCTATTCGATAAAAAGACAAATGCGATCTCTAACGAGCTCCGTCCATTCGCATCTCCTTGCGATAGTCATTGAGTATCTGCAACAAAGGTGTGGAAATAGTAATTATTTGAACTAATCTACCTTTCCAAAAAAGCCAAGAACGATGAGCAAAAAGAAAGTCACAGAGAAATAGAAGCTGCGATAAATCGTCACAAGTATCTTCAAATCATCAGGCTTCAAATTCTGCGGACTCGGGAACCAATCAAGAGGAAGTTCAGCGACATCTGTCTTGTAACCGGTCTGGAAAGGAAATTGCAATGACAATTCTGCTATTTTAGAACCAAAATATCATAAACTTCATTGAAGAAAAAAACTGATAGTTAACTCACAAAGAAGGAGAACAACATCTCGATGAGACTGGCGATGAAGGTAATCGCCTGCGATTATTTATGGAGGATAAGTTATAACTCTTTTCATCTCATTGAACGCATTCTCACCAGCATTACGATCATTGCCGAGATTCCCGTCGTCTTTTGCTGATTGATGTGTACAAGAGCAACGATCGCACCTGAAATTGAGATAAAACGATCTTGTAAAATAAAATAAAACTACAAAGTATGAGGAGAAGGTCGATTCCTCCCCAGAACAGATTATAATCAGCATCTTCCGGGTGATTCACCTTCAATATATTATATATATTTTATCTACGTTAGTGGGCGCAACGAGATACAGTATTAATTTATATACTTGATTATTTTTCAATGTCTTTCATATCAATTCAATGCGAATTCACCAATTGAATGATGTAGTAGACGAGATCAATAACCGAATGCACCAGAATCACAATGAGAATCACGAAAGCCCAGTCCTGAGATAGGAAGTATCCCTCACATAGATACTCTATTTGTATGCATTTTGCAAAACAAAGGCAGAATAGACTAACTCCGTTCGATACTCCACAGGGTCCGAATGGCTTCGAATGTGCCGGAAGCTGGCTTCTAGTCACTTTATTCGGCACTAAACATCGAATTAAGATCAAATCACCCTGTAAATTTACTTACCATTCGGGTGTTCTTGAATCGGTTGACCAGTCGTCATATTCGATGTCTGTTGCACAGGGTAATAAGACTGATTGCCATAAGCAGTCTTCAGAATACCAGAAGAATAAACCGTAGTCATCTGAAATGTTATTTTCAAAACAATTCTCTCGCTGGAACGCCATACAAAGTATTTATTAGCATCAGGGTGGCAAATCCGGGTTAACGGGTGACTATTTTGGAGATCGGACGGGTCAGACGGTTTACAGTTCCCTCTACCTTTTACCACCACCTCTCTCCGATGAGCTGTTTCCGACTCGTGTGAGACGGGTCGAAAACAGTTCATTGAATGTTATCTCAGTTCTCTGTAGATCAAACAAACTAATTAACGCAGACCTGTTCAACTCGAAAACGGATATCTAAAGAAAGCCAATTCAGTTTTCCGTTTGAAACATCTGATTTGGACCACTGGGAGCCGCCTAATTCAGCATGACAAGATATCAGATTATGGCTTTTGAACCACTTCTTTCTTGGGCTATCTATAAACGTCCAGTGCACAATTTTATTCAACTTTTGGAATGAGAACCATACCAAAAAAAATAACAAGGTAAAACAACAACGCAGCAGAGCTATGAATAGGTGTAACAGTTTGCATAGACTTCGAATGGTTAGAGAGTTCCAAGTGGTCTTTTGATTGCCAAGTAACGATGATGAACAGAGAATTGGTATCTATTAGATGGCGAGACACAAGGGATCTCTCAACGTTTAGGATGAGAAACATAACAAAAACAAGGTGACAATGCAGGAATGACGCTGTGAATAGGTAACGAGACAAGAGGATCCCTTAAAGGGATCTCTAACGAGCTCCGTTCATTCGCATTTCCGTGCGATAGTCACTGAGGACCTATAACATAATATTGGAGAAGGTAAGTATTTGAATTAATGTACCTTTCCACAGAAGCGATAAATGAAGAGCCGAATGAATGTCACAATGAAATAGAAGATGAAACCAGTCATCACTGCTGCCTTCTCCTCTCCAGGCTTCAAATCGCTCTTACGGTCGATAGGAAGAAGAGGAATGACATCAACGAGGATGAGGAAGACCTGGAAAGGAGAAAGAAGTGACCAATTCTGGTATTACATATTAATATCACTTCCATATATAAGCGCGAGAAGTTGTTCGTCAGACATGAAATACATGACAAACACTTCACTAACCGAGATACACACGATGAAGACCTCGATGAGAATGAGGAAGAAGTTAACCAGCTGCAATTAATTATTAAGAACAAAAAAAATACTCCTTCCTCTCCATCTTTACACTACCACAACATAAATAAATGCTCACGAAAATCGAGATCATTGCCGTGAGTCCCGCCGTCTTATTCTCACTGATGTGCGCAAGAGCAACCATCGCACCTGAAACGATAAGATATTGTATTGCGAATGAGGAAGGATAATCACCGAGAAAGTGGACAAGATTGAGAATAGCCCAGTAGAGGAAAAGGGAGACCACTTCCTGATCATCTGCCTTTAATTGAATTTTGTTGAGTGACAATCAATATTATGAATGAAACTTACTTTCGCCACTTTGCGGATGCAGTAGAAGAGACAAATAAACGAGAAGAACACAGTCAGACTGAGAATAACTTGAGCCCAGTTCTGCAAAGGGAGGCATTACTCTATCACTTCCATTTGTGCCCAGGTGGGGAAATGGTCAGACTCACTCCGTTCGACACTCCACAGGGTCCGAATGGCTTCGAATATGCCGGAAGCTGGCTTCTAGTAACCGTGTTCGACACTTAACATCGAATTGTGATCTACTTTATTAGTTTTGACTGACCATTCGGGTGTTCCTGAATCGGTTGACCAGTCGTCATATTCGATGGCTGCTGCACGGGGTAATTAGGCTGATTGCCATAAGCAGTCTGCGGGTTTCCGGAATATGCCGGAAGCTGGTTACTGGTCGCATTGTTCGACGCTTAACATCGAATTGCGATCAATTGCATGCTTCTTCACTTACCATTCATGTATTCCATATTGTATGGATGCTGCATAGGGTTCACGGGGTAGATTGTCTGATCGCGAGAAGCAGTCTGCGGATGGGAAGGAAAAGACTGATGCATCTATAATATGAAATGAAATACCGCGTTACAATACGCCAGAAGAGGAGGGGAGGAGATACGAGATCACTATACCTTTGAAGCAAGATACAGACACGATGGTTTCGAACCACTCAATCCTCGAAACAAAAAATAAAACCAGAACAAACACTTTTGACAAGCAACAAACAGCTAACAAGAACATGAAATTCGACAGCGAAATTGAGTATTAGCACAACGAAAATAGTTGTCGATTGGATGCAAGGGGCCTCTAGTGAGGAGGAAGCGAATTAATTGCGTACAACAGAACTACTTACACGGCAAAACAAGCGAGATAACGTGAGTAAGCGAGCAATTTCAATTTCGTGTTTTTTCGCGTAATATAAAAGTCGATTTAGCTAAATTCTGTCCGGGGCCTGATTTCGTTTGAAAATAAATGATACGGTGGGTTTCGGTTACGGTACCCGAGTACAGCCGGGCCTCTTCGTTTGATTGTTCCTTTTCTTGCCTTTCTTGCTCTATTTCTAATTAAATTCGTTATTAAGGTGATGGTAAAAGCTTGTTCCAATGTGCCAGCCACATCGATCGGGTATGAGTAGTCCTTGCGCCTCTCCGTTCCCCTCCAATCTCTGTGATCCGTCGTTTCGTTCGCTCTCACAAGTGTTTGAGCTTCGAGTTTCTCGTGAGTTTCCTCTACTGTATATTCTTTAAACGATGATTATTTTGGTGCTCATAGCAAGAAAGTTGTTTACCTCCTAAGATTGAATCAATCAATACTCCAATCCTCTTAGTGTCTCTCATCATTTCGCATAGTATCTCACTGCGTTACCCTATTCACCCCTTATCTTATTCTTATCCTCGTCCTTTCCCCTCTCTTCTCCTCTCCTTCTCCATCCATTTCATCATCGTATCCATGTTGTGGCTGGTTGCTCCATCGGTTGTCGCCGTATCCACTACGGCTATCCTGGCGGGATGCGCCAAGGGCAGAGATGTGAGCATCTCTTCGTATCCCGCGACCTCCCACCGTCAATATCCTAACGTCCTCCCTCAGTGGAGATCCACTACCCACCAACTTACTATAGTTCGCTTGGAATACTGTACCTTGGCCTACCGTACTCCCGACTACGTATCTTCTCTTCGTTGCAGGACGTGAAACGCCCTAAATCATCTGGTTCTAATCGTGGAGGCAACAAGCAAAATCAGTCTGGAAAGTCATCGAGAAAGCCTGGAGCCTCGAGTAAGTCGAGCAGAAGAGATCCCAAGGCTGTCGGAGCGGCAGGAGGAGTCAAGAAGTCGTCCCGATCCAAGAGGGTAAGTATACGGTATGGGGGTACTGTAGATGATAACAAGATTACAGTATCGTGTCGATGACTATTTCATTTGAGGAGGGAGGCTCATCCAAGTCTGGTCGCTCTAAGTCTGGCAAGCCTCATGGGGACAAGAAGAAGGTCGGAGGACCTGCTCCAGGCACGAATTCGATCGATTGCTTACTGTAATATCTACCGTATCCCTCTGCAGTTGCTGCAGCTGCTGCAGGCAACAAGGACAAGTCCAAATCTGCTGGCAAGTCGAGCAGTTCGAAGAGAAGATCAGAGAAGGATAAACTGAAGAAGAAGGAGGACAAGTCTGTCGATGGATCCACGAGGTACGGTGGAAGGGAGATACAGTGGTGGATACGGTATATTACAGATCATCGAAGAGATCGTCGAGATCGAAGAAGTCAAAGAAGTCTAGCAGAAGCAAGAAGTACCGTAATCCCCAACTAGATACTGTATCTACTGTACTTTATTTCAGATCTTCATCTAAGAAGGAAACGGCCCTTCAAGTGGACAAGACTCAAGAGATGTCTGGAGAGGATCCCGCCCCCAAACCGAAGGACACAGCCCTCAAGACGGCAATGTCTCCCAAGGCCGTCAGTGTTACGGTAAGATGAGAGTACTGTATCCTATCGTGATCATCGATCGATTGAGAAGCTGGAGTTGGCTCCTGTGGAGGGAGTGGCGAAGCACGAAGTCCGCATTGAGCCATCGGAGCTCCGTTGGAAGTCGACTGGAGGCATTCAGAATGTCGCTGTCTACAATCACTCCAACGTCAGAAAGGCACTCAAGGTACGGTAGGGGATACGGTATCCCTTTCATTGATTGATCTTTGTTCTCTACAGATCAAGTGCTCTGACAATCTCCTCTATCGTGTCAATCCCGTGCACGCATTCATTCCTGCGGGAGGATCAGTTAGAGTGGACATTCTGAGACAGAATGGAACTGCCAAAGTGGACAAGATCGTCATCGTTGCTGCTGATGTGAGTGACGGGGAAGGATGAGGTACTGTAGGGGTACGGTGGCTCATTACTGTATCTATCAATCGATTTATAGGCCGGAAAGGACGATCCGAACCCTCGCGAGGTTCTCTCGCGATCGACGAACACGGATATGATGGTGCTTCCTCTGATTGCAACTGCAGTCAACTAAGAAGAGACTCTCGAAGGGACACCACCTCAATTCTTCCACATAAAGCTTCCCCCCTCTCCCTCTGATCTCATTGATCAGTCCCCTCCCCTTCGTGCTTCTTTCCCCGTGTGTGATTAAAAGACCGTGATCCCACCGTTTTCTAAGTATGATAAAATTGTGGATACGGCTGGCGTGTAAGTAAAGGAATGCAACAAGAAAGAATATATGGAAACGTGATTGAGAGAAACTCGAGGAATGCTCATCTTTATCGAAAGCTTATCCCTGTGTCGACAGACGGATACGGCCATGCAAACATTGCACAGAAAAGCTTTGATGGCGGCTTTGTACTCCGAACTGACAAGGAATCTCGTGATCGTTGAATGAAATGGAATTGACGTACCTCGTTTTAAAATAAATGATTAGTTTACTGGCTAGAGTAAAATTGACGAAAATGATGCTGAGATAGGTGAATGCACAGTCTAGTTGATCTGAAATTACAGCTTCCTCATGAAAAAAGGATTTGCACGCTCAATCAAGTTCAAGAAATCGTAGAAGCAAAACGAGTGAAGTTGAGAGGAGCCATCAAATGACATCGAAGACCATTACGATGAAGAGAGAACGATAGATTCGATTCATCGATGAGGAAACTGAAGGAGAGATTAGAGGGCTCGAGTGAGACTGTTTTTTATTGTGGCGTTTCTGCGCAGATTCATCCACATGATAAAGTAGACAACTACAGTGGACAAGTTGATAATCATGATTCCTCCAAGGAAGAAAGATACTCCTTGATCAGGATAAGGGGAGAGAATATCACAGACTACCATCCTGGAAAGTTGGGTTGGGGATCGGGAACGGTTTCGGAATCAATCAACGAGACTCCCTTCCCCACCCTCTCTTTGTCAATACCGCGCGAGACTGGCTATATGCAAAGAGGGTGCCATGTTTGCGGTATTGAATTAGTATTGGAGCATAGGCAAATATAATGGAGCGAGAAAAGTTAATTTGCCTTGCGCCTTTGAGTTGCCGAAAAAGATTGAATTTTGTGCTCCTTTCACCGAATGAGAGTAAAAGGGCAAATCACAAGTTGATAGACAAGGGTAAATTCCAAGATGGAAGTAGAAATACCAAGTTGGTGCCCGGTAGGTTACAACGCGGAAACAAGGGTAGCGCCCCTCGCGAAGCTCCGCCCCTTTTCCCTCTCCTCTCCCCCACGCACAAACCCGGCGCGTCTAGAGCGCACGCTCCCCATACCTGTTGATTTTTCGCTCTCGTTTTTGAGAGACTGCCACGCCCCGTCCCCTGGGGACAGTGAGTCAGCCGGTGAAGGGAGATAAGGAACTGTACTCCCCCGTGATGCAGCCCAATCTGGTGGGGCAACGCAAGTGATCGGCCGGGCAGCCCTGTCTCACCATGGCACTGTGGCCACCTTCGCCCCCCTGACGGCATTTTTGCTCCAGTCTTCGGACACTAACGCCCACCGACGGGCGTGGCAGTATCAACCAACAATGAGAGGTAATCCTCCCCTCTCTCTTTCCCTTCTCTCCATTACCGAGTCGATACCCCAAGGTACAGCTAGTGGGCGCCTCAGCCTACTACGATTGCCTGCCTCGCGCCGTATTGAAGATTGTCTCTTGTGGGGAAGGGGGTCTCATGCGATCATTTCTAAAAGACAATATTCAAATCTGGGTAAAATTCCCACTCTGATTTGCGAAAAGTACACAGATCAGTAGATTATGTTGTCAATGAAGGATGATGACGCTTCTGAAAGGACGACTTCTTTCTGAATCGCACGTATTGCAGCCGAAAGAAGGGTCGTACTTTGAAGAATAGGTTGTAAATTGAGATGATAAGTTGATCTTCAATTATCTGTCCTCTCAAAATATTTCGAAATGTTTCGAAGTGTCTTGAAGTTTTGTAAATTTTCGAATACTTTATCGATCTAAGTAATCGATTTATCGACGGGAAGCATTGAGAACAACGTGTGACTAGAAAAGTTTTTGCAACGATTTCAGCCGTTTTCACCACTGGTTTTCAACAAGTAAATCGGGCATGGGAGGGTTTTGGGAAGGAATGAGCATGAAAAACCCGGGATGGTAACAATATGGAGAGAAAAGGAGTGAAAACGGGGACTAGATTGATCGAGAGACAAGTGTTTTGAGGAAAAACAATCGTGGAAAGACGAAATTGAATAATTATAAACATTTTTGACTATTGGAAAGCAATGAGTTGAATCACAGAGATGATAAGGATTGACCGATCACAGAAGCTAAGTAGACTAAACACAGGTAATTAGGGAAATAGTTAATTAGCTAAGAATGAAGTTATGCCCAATCTTCTTCTGGTTCAGAATCGGAGAGAGGCATCGATCCTGGTTGAGCCTGAATGGAGAATCATTGGAAGGAGTTGTTTATCAATGTTTCTAGAAACGGCTTTCCTCTCAACAGGCCCACCAAAGAACCTTTGAGAGCGAATGTGTCCTTTCCCACCTGAATGACTCTTCCATGGACGGGTCTCGTCGAGGTTGCATACACATATCGAGGATGGCTGCCACCAGGAGGAGAGGGAGGAGCACCTGTGATTGAGTAGAATGGAATCGATGCACCTTTATTTTCAAGATTCTTCAGCACACCTCTAGTGCAAATTCATTCAGTCCTCAAACGGTAACTCACGATAGCTTCCACTGGGTGGTCCGTAATCATTCTCATAGTCCAGCGTCGATCTAGGCGTGTAGTAACTACGAGCAGTGACGGGACTGTGGTAGGCAGGAGTGCGGTAGGTCGAGGGTACGGAGGGAATGGGCGCGTTGTGATGGAGTCCTGAGATGGATACGGTATCGATCGATAATCTGATTGGTCTTACCGTATCCGTCCCTGCCACTGTTCGGTCCTCCATACAGTGCTCCTCCGGTGGGGAGATTGCCGATGAGGGGGAGTCTGAAAGAACTCTAGCTTTGTATCAAACTTCTCGAGTATTTCATTGATATAGACGAGACAGATGCCTCTATTCTACTACGTCAATCGATCGGATCCTCGTCCCTTCATCTCTCTCACCTTCTCTGTCCCACTGCTGCTGGCATGGGATCGTCGTCTTCAGAAGCCTCCGTTGGTGTGAGTGAGGCTGCAATTATATCATTTAATCAGATTCAACTGTCTTGCTTCACTATCATCAAGCTTCAATCGATCTCAAGATTACGGTTGACAATTCGAATAATGAGTATTTTCATTCTCTTTCATCGTTCCTACCAAAGAAAATAAAGAATGAGAGAAGATTCTTTTTTCTAACATCCCCAATATCTCATGAACTCGAGATTCTCTCTCACCTCTATAGGGATCCCGATACGGTTCATCCCTTCTGTAGCTATCCGCCAGACTCTCACTTCTCTCACTGTAGATGGGAGATCGACGATCGATCTGAACGAGGGATTGCATCATCACTACGTTATCACACTTCCTTACATCTCTATCATAGGGTCTCCTTCTTCCAGGTGGAAGTTCCGAGTGAGACGAGGGAGGCGAGTCTGAATTGCATCATCATTAGGCAGTCCTTCCATTTTCCCTTACCAGTTCTGTAGGTATGCAGAGGATAGGAGGGCGAGGGAGGTGATTGATTTCCCCTGTGAGCTCCAGTCGATCGATATCTCGATTCTCCCCTTGGAGAGGGCGAACGAAGCAGTTGTTCTCGCTGTGAATACCGTATCTTCTACTCTCACTTCCAATCAATATCAGCCACGCACGCTCACTGCATCAGACAGAGCATCGATCGATGAGTCAGTTATCGATCGACTACCGTATCCGACCACTTACAGTAAGCTCTGCGTGCTGTCGGTCTCACAACTCGTCACTAACAAGCGTTGGTTGGGATGAAACACAAGAGAGGAGTAAGTAGGAGGGAGTAAGGGGGAGAGTTCCTATTAGTATCTGTCATGCGAAAAGTCCCCACACGAAAGGAACAGAAAGAGGTACGACGAGGAGGGGTTCACGGAGGAAGGGGATCACGGGGCTAGATCACGACAGACGGAAGGAGGAGGAGAACTAAAGGGGAGTTAGTGGAAGTAGTTAGGGAGGGAAGGGCACACAAGCCATGGGAAGGAAAGCAGAAGACGGTTCCCTCTCAATTCACGACTAGGGGACGAACGGAGGAGAGAGAGACGACTACAAGGAGAGAAGGGCTAGAGGAAATGAGGAGGGGGGGGGAGAGATGGATTACCTCGTCACTAATTCCTTCTCGATCACGGTAGTAAGAGTATCGATTCTAGAATGGAAGATGAGGAAATGGTGGGGGAAGTTTTCACCACTTTTGCATGGAAAGAAGAGTGGAGGGAAGATAGAAATAGAAGAAATCAAGGCGAGAAACGAAAATAATGAGGAAATTTGACGGACTGAGTGGGAATTTTTCGCATTTCCATCTAATCATTTCTCAAGTCTATTGATTAGTCCGGCTTTACAGTGGTTGCGCGGTGACTCATCCCACTAGGAGGGACTATCCTTCTCTAACCAGATTTACGGTCTATGGGCGGGGCTTGAGGGGGCGTGGTGTGCGGTGGGCGGAGCTAACCTGTGCATGGTGGGGTTCAGGTTGGGTATTGCCCCTTCTCATACGGGCGAACATATCCGAGAGACGGCGAGTCGAGGAGGCGGGTTTGTGATCGCTGAAGATGTTGATTTACGAGAGAAAATAACCCTGAATTATAAGAGAAATGCTGCTCAGAACGTACGGATTAGTATGATGTTCCTCCTCTTGTTTCCCTCTCAGAGTATCGACAAGATTAGCGAGAAGCGATGGTTGATGACGCTGGAATTCAATGATAACCTAGCAAAATCGAGGCTGAATACTTCGATGGAGTGGGAGCTGCGTACATTTCCATTCGAGTGCTGATGGATATCTCCGCACGAATCAGCATTCATAAGAGGAATATGTGTCTCGAGGATCGAATTCTGTTGATGGACGAGCTGGGGATGAGTGGGCTGGACGGTCGGAAGGGACGGAACGGGGATAGAGATCGCATCGTGATGGCCTGAAGATGAATTGATTACGTCATCACTATGCAATCCTCTGACCATCCGAGTGATGATGCTGCTGCTCATGCTGCTTGGCTGCTTTCGCTGCAGTGACCAATCCTCGCAGGCCAGCCATTCCGAAGAGACCACCTCCTCCGATCTGAATGAGGCACTGTTATATCCATCTCAATACACATTCTCTATTTCGAAAACAGCAGAAAAAAGTCATGCATCAACTAAAGGGAGAGGCATCATCATCTCAAAGGGGAAGCGCGCAGGAGGGAGATCAAAGATCAAAGGGGGCGGAGCTCTACGGGGCGGGACCTCAAGACCCCCGAAGGTGGCGTTTCTACGGCGCATTAGGATGTCAGCAGCTTGAATTCTTCGACGAACCTCTACCTGGAAGCGGACGAATCAACGATCAATAATAATGTGCCAAATCAAAACATATAGCTTGTTGTTGTTTTTTGTTGTTGTTTTTATGTTGTTATTGTTTACACTAAGAGATCGAACTCACTTCAGTTCCGCTCTTCTTGGCTCGCCAATTCTCGAGAATGAGCAGACCCGCGTAGATCTTGCCCACTGTGAGACGCTGAAAGCAACATCTCGATGCGTTTCTCAATCTCTCACTCACAGCATTATATTCTTATCATTATCTCTTTCCGCCCTATTTTGTCAACCCGAGCAGTTCCTTCAGACCAAAATCCGAAAATGTTTCCTAAAAGTCATACCTGGAAGCACAATTCGTGATTGGGAGGGACGACGAGATCGATTAGATTCTTCTTCGCTTTCAATGGCCAGATCTTGCGGAGAGTCTGTCTCAACTCCTCATCCGCCTCGTCCATTTCCTTAATTAGCTCATTAATTAATATATTCTAATAATTTCAATTAATTTGTAATAATCAGACAACTAACCTCGACGGGCCTCATCTTGATGGACAGTGATTCTCGGATGAGGGCGAAGAGTGTTGTAGCAAATGCTACCGTCCCGTCGTCGGATACAGGCATGTTCATTCTGAACTTAGTCAGTTTGCGATAGAGTGATACCGTAGCATACCGTATCAAGTGTTTGTACGCTAATCGATATGGACACTTCCTTCCGAAACCGACGGGCGGAGCTATGTTCCGAAGCATCTCGTACATTTGGGTGTAGTGCATTCGACCACTGAAAAGATTGTAACAATATCAAAATATCATTAAAACAATAACAACAACATGTTTTGATCAATTAAATAATCAAAACAATAAACATACGTTGCAGCGGGATCGTGATCGGCCCATACTCGAATGAATTCATCCAGATGATGGGGACCAAGGATGGAAGAGTCACGAGTGAGATAGTCAAAGTTATCCATGATGACGGCTACGAACAAATTCAGCATCTGACATGTGAGAGTGGGATTGCATCATTATTATGCAATCAGGATCAGGACTCACAAGGAATGTAGACAAGAAAACGAAGGACGTGAAGTAGAAGTATGCTACGTTCGTGCCGCATGTTTGGTTCTGGAAGAACGAGTTGAATTGGATTACAATGAATAAAGCATGAATTCACCTTCAGTTTATTGTACTCATTCGAGTTGGGCAGAGCACAATACTTCATGGACACACAACTCATCATGATATCCTGCCAGCCCTCGCCCGTTGCACATCTGAAGGAAGGAGATTGCATTGTGATGATGAAAACAGATTCTCACCGAAACAGCAAAATGACTGAATTGAAGAAGCTCTGGAAGTTGTTGTGCCTGTTGATCTCCGTCGTTGCATCCAACCAGATATTACCGAAGACCTGAAATAGGATAATTACAAGAAGATCATATTTCAAATTATTCCTTCTCGTCTAATACGCAATGAAAGTAGAGAAAGCAGTAAAAAGTGGTAGAAGACAATACCTGCATTCCAACAATTGCGTAGATGAAGAAGAGCATTCCGATGAGCAGACAGACGTAGGGAAGGGCCTGAAGAAGAACCATTTTCTTCATTCTTGCCTTCATCAACAAGTCGTGAGCTTCTTCATGAATCGTACCTTGAACGACTGGACGAATGTCCACAGAAGGATTCGGATGGTGTATCCCTGTTGCAGCAGTCGGATGAGACGGGCCGCACTGAATTCATTAGTTCACCACCCAATCATGAGAATACTGGTCTGTTCACTCTCCCCACTCACAGGTTAGCGCGAGAGGGAATCAAAAGTGTTTCAACTTTCGCTCACCGGAAGAGTCGAAGGAATCCGAGGGACACGAAATGGCCTCCGAACTCTGTCACCAGCGCATCCGTTATCGAGCCAACGACGGTGATGAAATCGAATCGATTCCACCCGTCTTTGAAGTAGTTCTGAAAAGAGAAAAGAATACTTTCAATCTAGTTGCTTTCCTGATATTGCTAAGGGAATGATACGTACCCGAACACCGAACGCGAGAATCTTCAGTATCGATTCCACTGTGAATACGGCAGTGAGAGCCGTGTTGAAAAGTCGGAGGATCTGAGTAAATCGATGAAGTTGATGCAAGAATCAGTAAGATAAACCTTTTCATAGAAGTCCGTATTGCCGTTGAACTTCATCATGAGAATGATTGTGTTGCACACGATCATCGCCATGATGAAATACTCGAAGGGAGTCGACGTGACCAGTCGCCAGATACGGTACTGCAATCGACGATTGACTTTTATCTAATAGATTCCCTGACCTTAATCGAGTTCTTATCCTCCGGCATGAAGAGTGATCGAGGACGGGCGTTAAGGGCGAAGTCAATGCACTGCTTCTGATTCTTATCCAGATCTCCCTCCGACAGCTCCGCTTCGCCTTGTTCCTGGATGAAATCGTCTATTTTTTCTCGCTTTCGTCACTTTTAAGCTCATTCCGTGTCGAAATTTGAGAAACAAGAGAAAGGGGAGAAAGTAAACTCTTACTTGGAACGTAATAATAATCAAGGCGACGAAGATGTTCACGAAGAAGAAGGGGAAGACGATGAAGAACATTACGTAGAACAGCGCGACCTGAACATTTTATCAGTCAATGGTTCAAGGATTTCATTCGATCAGAAAAGAGAAAGCGTACCTCCACTCGGAAGAACGGCGACGGTCCTTGATCCTCGTAGGTTGTGTCCATACTGTTCTGTCGGATGCCCGGCCAACCCTCTCCTGCAATGGCAGAGATGACCTTCTTTCCACGATAGCCATGGAAGGAAAACGCACCTGTGGTCACAACGAAGAGCGTGAGCATCGCATTGATAGTGTTGTCGTAGTTGAAGGGACGAAGACGCCACTCACGGAAGTCTACTCGAGGAGGTTCGTTCTGAAAAATAAATAAATAGATATTAAACATTGGAAAGCAACAGTGATCTCGGTTTACGCTTTCTGTTCTACAATTTTGCATGTAAACCAATTTCGAATTGTGAAAACGACATATTTTCGAATCAGATTCCCCTCATTCCCTCTTTCTCCTCCCCTTTCACTCGGTCGTCTCTCCTCTCGAATGGCCTACTCACTCACCAATTTTCTCATTGCTTTCGTCTCATTCAACGTTGCAATTCTCACTTGGGTGTTCAGGTTTGAGTCTCTCTCTCCTTCTCTCTAGTCTACTTTGATCCTATCAGAACTTCGACTGATCCCTTCACAACTACGATGCAGCTCACGCTTCCATTGCTTGTTTGGGAGGTTTGTTAGTTATTGTTTTGATGCTAATTAGTTGTTTTGATTGACTAATTAGCCTAATGAAGGTGTTGCTCTTCGCTTCGTTCGCTCCCGATGGTCTACTCGATCTCTTCCTCCCTCGACTCCACAGAGACGACAACTATCGATTTGTCGTGAGTCCATTCACTTATTTATTTTCCAAAACCTACGTTATTTCTACTCTAGCACCCAAAACTATCAGTTTTCAACTAAAGTAAGCGTCAATCAATTCGTGCTTCCTATAATTCGCTCATATTCCAGGCCCCTCAGCCTCCGGGACCCCATGGCGACTGCTGGAGCGATGAGCCTACCGGTACTAACGATCCGATAATTTAGGGGAAAAGATGTCATTCAGAGTACAACGGCGCAGAGGATCTCACTGAGATGACCTTCAGAGATTCATCTGATTCCGATGACGAATTCGTCTATATGAGACCCGCCCTTCGAGCATAAATACTACACCCATCAATGACTGCTGTTGATTTGTTGAACATCATACTTATTCCAGCTTGCTTGACATTGATGTTAGATCCAACCATTATTAGAATTTTGAATCCCAAAGTCACTCTCCTCATTGCGAACACTCGTTCACTGAGTAGAGAAACTAGAGTTCGTTCAGAAGAAAGCTCGTTTTTCCACAATGTTTTCGTAATCATTCTCACCTGATTATCATAGATGAAGTACTGTCCATGGCATTCGTGGGCGAATCTCTTCGTTTTGTCTGTGCAGTAGAAGAATTTCCCGTTGAAGAGTTGCACTGCGATTACACCGAAGATGAACTGAAATGGTGAAGATTGGTTTTCTGTTACGTCATTCTCTCAACAACAAAATTGTGCTCTGAAAAGGAATTGTTCCTGAGAGGATGTTTGATTGTGAAACTTCGAATTGTGATATCTTGAATGATGAAGAGTGAACGAACCTGGAAGAGGAAGTACACAATGAGGATGTTGAAGACGTTCTTGAGAGAGTTGACAACGCAATCGAAGACGGCCTGAAACCAATCCATTGCTGATTCTTTCCCCTATTTTCTCGATCACCTTCAGTTTGGGGATTCTCTTGATGGTCTTCAACGGCCTCAAGACTCTCAGTACTCTGAGTGACTTGATCGTATTCAAGTTCTTTCCCGCAGCTCCGTCCGTTCCACTGAAATATTTCTGTTTCGAAACTGTATTCGAAGGAAGAATTCAGTGCAGTGACAAGGATCCAGGAAGTGACAGTGAAGCAATGAAATCGAATTGGAGAGTACAACGGAATTCACTCAATGAGGTGTGGAAGAAAGATGATCGCACTCATTTCAGGGGAGTGAAAACAGGTAATATTTGTGTGACCAGGGTCCGAGGTACACTCTAAACCGTATCTCTCTTACTGACCCATGCACTGGAGAGCTGAAGCGATTTATTATTGATTATTTTCTTGTTTTGTTATTGTTGTTTTTGTTTTGTAATTCCGAAAGTGGTTGTTTTGGTGTTGCGATGCAAACTTACGCGAAAGCGAATGCAACAAGGGCGCAAGAGACGACAACTCCGTCGAGAATATTCCAGAAGTCTCTGCAGTACGATCCACGATGGAGAAGGACTCCTTGATCTACCAACTGGAAGGGAGAGGATTATCGATTAACTCATTGTTTATTGATTTCGTACCTTCAAGAACATTTCGCACGCAAAGACTCCAGTGAAGCAGTAGTCCATGTATTGCAGAATCTGAGGAGGGATCATGATTACCATTTCTGCAAATACTATCGGATCTTGTACATATTTTTTTTAAAAATCTAATCAAGAAGATGAAAGGACATGCCTTATTTCTCGAGTTCTCCTCATCAACCGGATCTTCAGCAGCGAGAGAGATGGACGAGAGACAGATTACGATCATCACCTGTATTATTTATTTGTAAAAGTTAATAATTAAATAAAAATAAAAATTGGGGCTCACCATCATCTCGAAGTACTTCGTGCACACGATGGAGTGGACGAGCACTCGCAATCTGAAAACAATAACATTTTTATGTTGTTGTTATTGTTATTATTATTTTCAAGCGATGAAACGTACGGATTGGTGGGCGATAGGAAGAACATGCTGGTGTAGGGAACCATCGGACGAGGACCTCCGAATGGAGATTCCTCCTCTTCGCATTCGTCTTCTGATTTTACTCATTGTTCTCAATTCTCAACATTTTTCGAATGTGCTATAGCGAAAGAACATGTTGCTTGCAGTTAGGGTTTATGAATTTCAAGTGCAAAGGTTTGAAGATTTAGCAGTCAACTGACCATTCATATCGATTCCGCAGTGCTCTCCCTCTCCCTCATCCATATCTTCCTCATCCTCCATCAATTCATTCTGTGCCTGGAGCAGCCGATTCTGAGAGGGGAAAAGGACGAATTGAGCACCTCGCGATTAGATGAAAGAGAAGAGGGACGAAGACAAGAGATGCTGTTAGGGAGATGGAAGGAGAAAGCTGATGATGTTGAGAGAAAGGGAAGAAGGAGAGAAGGGATAGGGGAGAAGACGAGGGCTCATACACCATAGAGAAACGGGTTCAAGGCGAGGTTTTAGAGGAACAGATCAGAAGGGGAAAGGTGGGTCCTTCTGACGGATTCTCACAAACCTTCTCATCAGCTTCCTCAGCCGCAGTCAATTCCTGTGCATTCGCCAAGTTGTCGACGGCAATAGCCAAGAACACGTTGAGGAGAGTGTCTGCAGAGGAATCATGAGTGATGGTTGAATCGTATCGATGCAAATTTGTAACAATCAAGAGGTTATATCAAAGAGATAATCATTATCACGTTGGCAGATTGTTGATTTTCCGGCTGATCAAAGCTCGAGAAATAAATATTCAATCACTCACAGTTACCGAAGAGTACCAGGACGATGAAGTAGATACAGTAGACCATTCCTCCACCGTAGATTCCTGATGAGTATCGATTGGTTGGCTGACTCTCAAACAGAAATCTTACCTCCTTGCGCCTCAATGGCGATGTACATCACTTCGTTCCAGTCTTCTCCAGTTAGAATCTGTTAATTAGTTAATTAATTAGTGAATCGTGTTTAGCTAATTATAGGTCTTACTTGGAAGACAGTAATCAATGCCACAGGGAACGTATCGAAGTGCGTGTACGGGTGCATGTTCACGAAGTTGAATCTGCGAATTTCTAAATTATCTCAGAATGAAAGAAATCTACTCACTTTCCTCCGAACAACTGCATTCCAAGCAGGGCGAAGATGAGAATGAAGAGGAAGAGAAGGAACAGCAGAGAGATGATGGATCTCATTGAGTTCATCAGAGATCGAACCAGATTACGCAGGGAGACCCAGTAACTGAAACATTTTTAATTATAATCTGCATTCTGTTTAGAAGAATTAACCTCGTTAGTTTGAACACTCTGAGCAGTCGAAGGGCTCTCAGCACGGAGATACCGAATGAGCCTCCCTTCACTTCGTCCCAGATGACCTGAATCGACTCAGTTGTCTACCACTTCGTCATTCATTTCAATCCTTTTCGTAGTAGTTTCCCTACTCCTTACCTCCAGCAAAGATCCGAGAATGACGAAGCAGTCGAATCGATTGAATTTGCTGGCGAAATAGGTACGAGATCCGAGAGCGAAGATCTTGACAAGCACTTCCAGCATGAAGATGGCCAGGAATCCGAACTCGGCGTATTCTGGAGAGATCGAAGATCACAGTCCGACGAAAAAACGTTTTTTTTTTAATCATTGGCTTCGTTCTGATCTGTCTTCCGATTCGGAAGAAGGTTGGAGATAGTTATCTAGGAAAGCATGCTCACTGAGGAAGTGTGTCAGCCATGGTGGTTGTCCGTAGTGCTCCGATGCGACGCAAGCTGTGTTGAGGAAGACGAGAGTGATGACCGACCAGTAGAACACTTGCGTCTTCACCATGATACGGCATTGAACTCTGAGATTAATTGATTAGACTGGGGTACAGTACCACACCGTAATTTATTTATTCGATCGTATGGAATTAAGAACGTTACCTCATCTGGTGTATCTTCTTCTTGAATGAGTACACTCCTCCCTTCCTCCTCACATATTCCTCATCACAGATCTCTCCTTCGTCTCCCTCATCTTCTCCATAGTCTTCGTCTTCTTCCTCGATGTCCTGCAACAGTATTCGTTCTATGCAAAGCTCAAAACCATGCTCTCTGGTCTAAACACATACCGCGCATTCCTCCTGGCAATAATAACTTCGCGTTTTATTGCTTTCACTAGTAACTACTCTCTCACCTCCTCAGTCTCAGTACTCCTTTGCTTGGTCGCAGCCTTCAATTTCTTCGTTGCTGCACGTCGACGAGCCTCCATGATGGCTTGCTGAAGTGGAAATGATGTTCACATTGAAGTAAGGAACCGTGAATAATCGAATCTTTAAAATGTTTGGGTAACAATCGTGTCAACTATCGTCCCCGACTAACCTTCTCTTCATCAGTCGTTCGATCCTCCTTCAAGATGACCTCTTCCGCAGTGAGAATCCATTCGAGGTACCTGAAAGAGACGGATTAGCCTTCTCTCTTCGGACGTTCAATCCAGAATTGTCAAGCAAAAGCATGCATACCCATTGAGTTCTCTCTCGATTTGCTGTTGTCGTCGCAGCTTGAGAAATTCCCGTCGATTCTCGACTCGTTCTCTCTCCTTCGCGAACTCTCTGCAACGAGATCACAGTTTAGGTCGTTTCGTTATTCTCGTTCCTCTTTTCCTAGAGGATCGCCGGTCCAAAAACGAAAGCGTAATTTCTCACCCAGACAAGACTCCCAATACGAGATTGAGCATGAAGAAGGAACCGAGAACGATGAGAGGAATGAAGTATGCCCAGTTGTAGGTGGAGCCGATAGAGTCATTCGTCTACAATGAGAGTTCAAGTTATTGATCAGTACACAATATGTACTTCCAAAGTAGCTTTCCTCAAATACAATTTTGAACATAAATTGCAATGAATGCACACTTTCTACGTTCTTTCTCAACTGATTCTACAAACGTTTAGTTCCGATTCGAAGTATTTAGCATTCCTTCACTCACATAATACATGACAGTCGTCCATCCCTCCATAGTAATGCACTGGAAGACGGTGATCATGGCGAAGGCGATATTATCGAACGACGTGATACCGTAGTTGGGTCTGCGAGGAGAATACGGTAGTCGATCGTCAACTGACTAACGACTCACCCTATCCATTGAGACACACAGCTTGTTCCCGGGACATCGCACGTGTATGCTCCGGTCGGAACTTTGTCTGTCTTGTTGTTACTGAAATTGGCCATTTTCGAAGATTTTTTTAAAATTGACCGTTGACTAATTATTCACTGCTCTGCATTTCAATAGCTTCAACACTTCTATGTTTCCTAATTCTCTCCTAGCATTTTGATAGCTTCATTATCGAATAGATGATTACCATGGAAATGGCCTCTCGGACACATTCTCTATTTCTCCTCGTGAATTCCTGCATACATTGTGGAAGATTCCAGAGTAGAACTCGAGACCTGAATGATCAATTTCCTTTCTCTTCCATTCCAGTTGATTGGATCTTTCTTCGTGTAGGAAATCGTGACATTTCAACTGATTGTTCAGTTTCAAAGCTCTTTGTTCCCATTTCAATGTATTTCGAAAGTGTTCGTTGTGATTAACTTCTAAAAAGTGTCAAAGTGCCTACCGATAATGGCAAAGATGACAATGGCGAACAAGACGAGCAATCCGATCTGGAGGAGAGGAGCCATCGCACAGAGAATCGATTTGAGAACGACTTGTAAACCTGCAAAGATCATAGATCAATTACTACTCTCCATGATTCTCTGTCCATTCATCCATCATCCCTTCTTCCACTCCCTCTAAATAGGGTTAGTCCCTCTCCTTCCTCCCTCGACCTCTTCCCTTCCATAGGTTGACTACCTCATCTTCCTCTGCTCATCCCATAGTAGCTTCCTTCTCTTCCATTCTCTCCTCCCTTTCTCTCCCTTGTCTTTTGACGTTTCCATCTCTGGTGGAATTCCCACCCCACACAGAGACTCCCTCCCTCCCCCTCCCCTTCCTCCTCCCTCTCAGTCCATACTAGTAAAGTGAGAAGAGAAGGAGGAGCGAAGGAGGGAAAAGAAGACAGAGAGATGGCGATTGAATGACAACAAAACGTCTAGAAATAGCGAGGGAATTGGGAGGAGACGACTGGACTTTGGTCATCTCTTCATCATGAATGTTATGACTCAAGTAGCAAATGAAGAAACCGAGAATGTTGACAGCTCAACGTTTTCCCTCGTTTCCTATCATTCTCAGGAAAGTTGTGGATAGTCGTAGTGGATAGTCACTCGGAAATTCTTGTCATTGGGAAGATACTGGAACTACACTCCACTAAAAAAATTCCACTAAATGGGCTAACCTAGCAAGTTCAATAAACATACTGGGAATGCCCGACACGAGCTTCAGCGGTCGCAGCACTCTCACGGCTCGAAGTGTCCTCAGATCGACCGTCTCTTGCGGACCCGTGTCAGAGGACTTGAGAGGAAGCATCGTCACTACTCTGAAAGGAAAGGATCAGTGAATTCGAAACTGTTTGCTGTTATACTCATTCATTTTCGTTCATTACATGAACCTCAGCTAACTGTTCGGGTAAACATATGAGAAACTGAGAAGTCGAGATGAAATATATTATTGAATGCATACCCAGACACGACTACGATGAAGTCCATGATGTTCCAACCCGATCGGAGATACGAACCCTGCAATTGAATACAATCAGTTCAGTTCTCATCATTCTAATCTTCAGTGCATGCATCCGATATCATTCAACGCCAAATAATGCCTTCTTGTCTCCTCTTTGTTTCTGTGGTCGTAAGCTCTGGCCTTACAACATGCTTATCTCTGATCAGCCATGTTTTGAGTCAATAAGTTGTTGTTCTGTTTCCCTCCATTCACCTTATGCAATGCAAATCCGTGGGCGATGATCTTGAGCACGCATTCGAGACAGAAAATGCCCATGAAGTAGGGTTCAGTCATCTCCTGGAAGGAGTGAGTCAGGATGAGTCACTCAAGGTCCCCAAAGGCTCTTTTGGACCAAACTTGTTCATCCATAGTCATAGTCATCCACAGATATCTATGAATGAAGCGTATCCCAATTTCTAATTATAGTTGATTCGCCAATTTGCGCTCTCTTTCAACAAACAATCTGCGAGACAGTTATGAAGGATGTAGAGATGCAAGACTGAGGTAAATGACTCACCAATGCCTCCGAGAGTGGTTTCTTGTCATTCTTGGGCAGATGCTGTTCGAGAGCGAGAACGACGCAATTGCCGATGATAGTGAGGAGAATGGCGTATCTGGAGGTGGATTGATGACATTAGGGAACAAATTCTCCCATGCGCCGTTTCTTTTTTCAACTCGAGTGCGACTTAGCCATTGAACACATCCCATTCTCATTCCGAGTGCTGTTCTAATCCGTTCTTCGGAAAATCCAATTTCCGATGTGGATCTTTCTTTTTCACTTTTAGCTTTATTTTGTTGATCCGTATACTCATCTCTGATAGTTCCCCAAAAACTCACTCAAACGGAGCCCAATCGATGAGATTCTTCGCATTTCTCCTCAATATATTATCCTCAGCGAAGATGAAGAGAGAGGACGGACCCTGGAAGAGAACAGCCTTCTCATTATCTCCCCCACTCAATTCCTCCATCCTTCATTCGCTCCTTTCTCCCTTTTCGTGCTTTCATGCATGCCGAAGGCGTCAAGAAGAGAGGGAGAGGGAGGGAGGGAGGGAGGGGGAGATATAAGGACAACGTCAGAAACGGACGACAGAAAGCCATCACCGTTTATGAGTCTCCCTTCCTCCCTCTAACTCAATCATCTCTAATCATCCAGTCTCTTCCTCTCTGTTTCTCTCCTTGATTCAGGGGGGATATCCCTTCAAATGGCCAAAAACTACTACTACTTCGTCTGTGACTCGACGCGCCGCTCAAACACAATTTCCATCCATTTCGATTCCCTTCTCCTTCTTCCCTTTCTGTCTTGACTCCTTCCCTCCCTCATTCACTGACAACTCCTTCTCTCCTACGCTGTGAGAAGAGAGGGAAGGAGGAGAGGTGCACGGAGGGAATCAAGAGGACTGTAGACAGATATACGAATGGGATTGGAGGGAATCCCTACTCTCTAACAACCAAATGGAAGGAGGCAAATCGAATTATTGGTGGCGGACGTTTCTCGTTAGGGATTGTGTCTATTGTGGAATGGGATTGGAGGAGAGAAAGGGAGGGAATACAGTCAGACTTCTCTCTCATTCTCACTCTCCTTATTGGTGATCTCCCCTTCTTCTCTCTTTTGTCTCTCCTGGGAATCATCTTTCTCTCCCATATAGAGGAGAAGGCATCGATATGAAAGAGAGTAGGAGAGTCCTATCTGAGGGAGGAGGAAGAAGGAACGGAGTGGCTATCTGATGGGAAGGAAGGGATGGGAGTACTACACTATAGCCACGATTTTGGATTAGAAAAGACGATGAATATGAGTATGATGAAGGGCGTACAGTGATTTCTTCCTCTCGAATGGATGGTTCCTCCCTTCTTTTCTCTCATCTACACACTAATTTGAAATTACGATGAGTCCTGTTTTCAGCCACCGTCCCCCGTATACAGGCTTCATCCTACTACCATTCGGATACTTCCTTCATCGTTTCTTCCTGGCAATATATCCTTCTGTATTTCGATTGATCAAGAAGAACCCACATCAATTCCTTCTAAGAAAAACATCTGATTTCGAAATTCGCTGAGAATAATTCAGGTCGGAAGCCACTCCCTCTGACTCCACCTCACTCCATCACTCCTTCCACTAATAGAATCTCTCTCTGCCTCTCTCTCTCTCTTGTCCCCAATGGACCACAGGTGCAATCCCCCTCGGAGTCTCCCTAGATACGAGTGAAGGAGGAAGAGAATGGACTGATGCTTGAAGGATGGGTTATGAGGGAGGAGATGAGGGAGATAAGAGAAGAGTTCAAGAGAAGGAAAGACATGTGGATGGCATTAGGAAAGGGTGAGAGAAGGAATGAAAGCAGTTACAGTCAATATGACACATTGTGAACCGTTTGCCGCAACTTGCGGAAAGTTGCCGCAACTTTTGGCAAAACCATGATTGCGGAACGGAGACTGCATAAATCAAGCTGAAACTTGAAGTGAATTCTTGTTTTGCATGCCCCGTCAAACTGACATTCTCAAAAAATTGAAATTAATTCTGATCTTTGACCTTTGACAAACAAGCGAAATAAATCACTACTTGATGCGCAACCGGAATACGGTAGCAGTTCTTCCGGGTACGCTCGTGTACTCGTGCACTTTCTATTTTAATTTACCACAGTATGTGCGCCGCGCTCGGCGCGGTATCGCCTTGGTATGAGGGCAACGTCAATGATGTGTTTAACATTAAATTAAGTTAAATAAGCTATTTATAAACGAGGAAACCCATTCAGTGATAAATTTAACTTGAAAGTTCACGAGTACACGAGCGCACCCGGATGCACTGCTACCATATCCCGGTTGCGCATCAATTAGTGATTTATTTCGCGTGTTTGTCAAAGGTCAAAGATCAGGATTGATTTCAATTTTTTGAGAATGTCAGTTTGACGGGGCATGCAAAACAAGAATTCACTTCAAGTTTCAGCTTGATACATGCAATCTCCGATCCGCAATCTTGGTTTTGCCAAAAGTTGCGGCAACTTTCCGCAAGTTGCGGCAAATGGTTCACAATGTGTCATATTGACTGTACACTCAATGAACGAATTCATGTTTTCCTAAAAACACGAAGATTTTCAATAGAGCATTTCAACTTCGACATTAATTTCGAGTTCATTAACCCAAATGATAACTCCTCTCACCTTTTCCCTAACGGGTGCAGCAGAGACAGTCGTCTGTTTCCTCGACGCAGCAAATGCCTCCGATTTCTGTTCCCTCCTCGCTTCTTCTGCCGCTAATCTGTAATTAATTAGGTTATTAATTGCATAATTAGAGGCCAAAGACTCCCCGAAATGTCTTGCTGAAGCCCAAAAATGCTAAAAATTGATAGAGAAGTGGCCGAAAACGAAGCGCATTCATTCATAATGAGTGAACGACAGTCAGAGCTCCCACTCGACTCTCGTAAATCCTAATTTATATTCCTTCCCCTCACCCCATCCCCTCTCCCACCCCTCTCCCCCTTAGACCTGGCTATTTGGTCGATGCCCAACATGCTGCAGTTGCTGCAGATTAGAAGGGAGTTGCAGCATGAGAAGGAGAGGAGACAGCACCACTCATCGAGACAGAGAGGGATATACTAGAGAAGGAGAGAGGGAAGGGAAGAGAAGTCTCCTCGTTTAACCCACTCTCTTCCTCTCTTCGTAGACTCTCCTTCTCTCTACCATCGATCCTCTCCCTCTCTCTCCTCCCCTCTCCCCCCCCCCCCCCCCCCCCCCCCCCCCCCCCCCCCCCCCCCCCTTCCCCTCCTCCTCCCTCTCGCCCTAGTGATATCCTCCCCTCCATGACACTTCCTCACAAGGGAAAACTCAGAACTCCACTTCAACCCCTCAACAACCCTCTTTACCCCTAGGGAGATTTACTGCACCACACAAAAAATAGCTCGATCCATTTAAGTTGGTCGCTAGAGTGCGCTGTAGGACGTTCTTTTGATTTTTCGTATGCCTCCAGGTACGAAGCTCATAGTTTCATCAACACATTGCTCACAACTCATCATTTGGTTACTCTTCCTCCTTTCTCTTCTCTCTTCTTCCCTTCTCTTCTTCCTTTTCTGTCGTCGAGTCCAATTAATTTGAGAAGAAGAGAAGAAGAGTGAGAGGGAGGGGGTCGACACTCTTTTCCATTCGGAGGGACGGACGGGAGAGATATGAACAGTGGGTGGGACAGGGATCCGAGTAAGTTTTAAAAATACTCATATTCTCCAAAAACTTATTTAAAAAAAAGATAATTTGTTAGCACCTCTGGATATTTTTAAACTGTTGTAAAAATATATCGTGTAAAATTACATTTTGAAAAAATAAAAGATTACGAAGATAAATGGTCGCTGACTAGGCTGCGTAGGATGTAGTGAATGGAACAACAAAGGGACGCATTTAGGATTGATGCTGTTTAGAGAGAGGGAAGACCCTCACCCAACCTACGCCAAAAAGATAGACAGAAGGGGAGAAAGAATATAGATGTAATAAAGTAAATTAATCGTGATACTCTTTTTGAAAGGTAGATATTTACAGAACAAGAAGAAAATGAATTTTGCCGAGGAATATCATGAATGAACCCTTCTTTCACCATTGCAAACAAAATGAAAAAAGATACAGGAAGATAAAAAAACGAAGCAAGGAAGAAAGATCGACAAGGGATACAAAGGATATCTTGTAGTTTGTGATTTATTTGCGAAATACCAGCACTAATTGAGAAGAATAAGGAGGAATTATTTTTACTTTCCGAACTCTGAACTGGGCTCACTTTCTTACATTCTAAAGATTCAGAAAGGGTAGCATGTCTCTCTACGTTGATCAATTCCAAAATTTCGAATTCTAGATATTTTCAAGGATCGCAATCTTCTGAAGTGTTTCGTACAGCCCAACTACGCATGTACCTGTCTCTCCTCTTCCACAGATAGCTATAGTAGAGGATAGTCCATGCCGATGGTTGTCTGTACGAAGCAGCGGTCGATGAGGAGACCATCCAGAAGGAGAGGAGAAGCCACTCCACAGGTAGGTCCAAGAGTGAGAAGGAGGTGGAAAAGGGACGGTGAGAGGTGAAATCGGGCGTGAATCTCACTGAATTCGTTCAGCAACGAGGGAATTGGAGGGGCGAAAGTGGAGGAAGAGCCATAGAGATGTCACCTCCAATCTGAGTTGTGATTAGGAGAGAAGAAGGAGAAGTAGGATAGAGGATGGAAGAAGGAGTGAAGGAGGGATGGGGATATGCCACTATCCTCTATGCATGGAACTGTTTCGACGATGACGAGAACCGTCTTCTTCTTCGTTGTTGATCGACGGAATCGGAGGGAAGAGAGAAGGATGAGTGTAGTGAACTCCCCTCTTCCTTCTTCTTTCTTCTCTTCCACACCTGCTCCTACTTATTGCTTATCTTTTTCTGCGCCCTGAGAAAAACGCAATCGTTTCGCGGGTGGAGAATTTATGTTTCTCGTGAAAGCTGTGAATCTTCGAAATCTTAACCTCCCCGAACTTCCTTGATACAGAGGTATTTGATAAAAAAACATAAATTTAAAAATAAATTGTTGATTGAGTAATATTTGATGAAAATAAAATGATGATAGTAATGATAGCCTACTTAAAATATACAAATCGTTTCGCGTTTGTGCAGATCAATTTTCGCCAGACTATTCAATTGCATTTATGTAGTTTTTTCTCCTTGAAATCCAAAGTTCACCTCGGTATAGCCGGCCATACTGCTATCGTAGCGATCTCTCTGATGGCAGAGGAGGGACGGGGAGCTTCGAAGAGATGACAGTCTCTATCTCCATCCAGACGGAGAGGTGTGATGGGGGACTTCACCAGACCTACTAGAGAGGATGGAGGTGGACGAGATCGAAGATCAGAAGCTATCAGTTACCTATCAAAACCTAATCGATATTTGGGATGAACAAACGATGAATGGGAGAGATGAGAGCTTCGTTTGCACATCTATTCGAAATCATTCAAACTGGTTCAAGAGAGATAAGGGAGGCCTAGATGCAACTCAACAGTCTAATCTCATCGTACCAAGTGAAGGTCGACGCATCCATGCGCCTACTCCTTCGCCCTTCGAACGAATGGAGAACGAATCACTGAACGATAATTGCTAGATGGCTAATCGACAAGTATGAAGTTCGGCGAAGGAAAAAAATAGATGGCAATATACGTTGGAAAAAGATGCATCACTAAACCGGAAATGACTAGGAAAAATGAAATTCAAAGCAGGATCATGCCAAATATACGAGCGAATAAGAAAGTTTCCGAAACATCAAGCGAAGATGTTTCCACGACGCGTTTGGACAAAGCAAAGTGAGAGAATGATTGCGTAGAGAGGAGAAGGTACGAGATCTCCCAGACTATTCCGTCTCTTAGTTGCTCGTGACGATGAATAGAGAGAAGAAGGGAGAAGAGGGGAGAAGGAGATTTTAGAAAATGATGATATTAGAGACGATTGGGGAATTGTACTCATTCGGTTTCCGGTCACTCACAATTCTTTGAGAAATAGGTTGCGAGAAACAGAAGAAGTGTCATTCTTTCGAGAGAAGGAGACAGAAAAGGTTGAGATTAACGTGGTAGGACAGAGGAGGAGGAAGAAGGAATAAGGAACGGAAGAGAAGGGAGAAAGATGTCTGATCAGTCTGGAACGGAGGAACTCTCACGGAGATGAATACAATAGTTCAAGTCTCCTACTTCACCATACTCTCTCGCTTTCTCTGACTGGCTATAGAAACTACCGAATGGAGTAACTGGAACATCGAAAGATTGCAGCGAATCGAAGGAATAATCGAGTGTGCGAATCTTGATGTCATTTCGAAAGTGGAGATGATTGCTTCCTGATTGATAATGTGATGGAGGATGCCTCTTCTCTCCCAATGACTTCTCCTTCTCTCCACTCATCTTATAAATGGGTCTCTCTCTGGAGGAAGAGGAGACAAGGGAACAACAGGAAGATCATGGAATGGTACGAGTACGAAGGAGTGAAGAGAGAGAATGCAGAATGGAGAGAGGAATGAGCATTGGTCTCTCTTGAGGGATACCTACAGATGGATATGGTTGGATGAAGGGAGAGAGAGTGTATCTCATTTCATTCTTCGCCCTTCGTCTCTACGGCTTTCCCTTCTCTAGAGGTGTTGCGGTGAGACGAAATGGAGATACAATCAATAGAGGAATGGAGAGAGAGACGAAGAGATTGGTGAAAAGGCCAATGCGAAAGACAGATGGTAATGAAATATTCATAGATGGAAGAAGGTTGAAGAATGGTCGGGAGAGGGCACTCAAAGAGTGAATGGACGACTTTCCCTGAATGTTTCATCAAAGATCAAACTGCTTCGTCTCTAAATACTATTTTCCCGGGGTGAAATAGATGAGTGAAATGATGAGTCTTCGAAGGGAAAAACGAGGAGAAATGAGGGTCGAGAACGTCTAGGGAATAAATAGAAGAGAGAGAATGGTAGAAGGAGGAGAAGGAGAAGGAATCGTAAGCGGAGTCCTATTGTGTGTCCTCCATTTGGAGAGAGATTGGTCAGAGAGGGCGAGAGAGAATGGAGAATGGAGAGAGACAGAGATCTATCAGATGTCAACCCACCCCAATCCTCCCTAATCGAGTCTTCTCTCACAACTTCCGCAACCTCTGCCCCCTTCAGAAGGGAGAAGGCCCTTCAAAAGAGAAGTGAGGTCAGTGAACTGGGCTAATTTAGGAGAAGAGAAGAAGTAGAAGAGGGAAGGTGCGTGTGGAGGGGTGATTCAGACGGGAGGGATATTAATCGAGAGTGCGAATGGAATCGGGAGAGGAGAGAATGGACTAAGATTATGAGATCGAAGAGAAATCATTCCCATCGAATCCTAATGCATTCTCTCCTTGTTGAAATGAAAGTTGGCGTTGAACGCTTGAATTCAGCATTTAGCAGACAGGTGAATTCACGCAATGATTAGACAGAGAGTGGGCTACATCAAGAAAGTATGAATGTAGTTAGAAAGGCTACATCATTGCGAGAAGGAATTGTATTTGGACTACAAAATCCAAAAAATCTTCGAAATTCGCTGCATGATCACTGCATGGATTGTAGTGGGGGAAGTGCAGAGGAGCCTTTCCCTCTCTCTCGTCGTGTGAACAACGTGATATCCATGAATACTTGGGGCTCCCTCCTCTCTTTCTCCTCCCTTCCTCCCCTCTCTCAATGGCAGAGCAGTCCTTCAGGAGACGACCCTCTAGAAGACTACGCAAGAGAGGGAAGAAGGGAGGAGGAGGAGGACTATGTTTGCCATTCGTGGAATTGGAAGACGAAAGAGGGGAAGAGAGTATCAAAGATGGAACGGGACGAGGACTGTCTTATCCAGTCTCTAAACAACTTCTCTGGTGATGGGTTCTCGTTGGTAAGAAAGAGCAAAGTAGAATGGGAAAATCAGAGAGTCAGACAATTAGTTGACTTCTTTTCTAATCTAACTGTCATTCAATCATAAATGATTTACACAGTCTTCTCTGATCGAAACTTCCCTAAGTGTGACAGCAATTAGACTATTGCACGAATAAACGACAAATAATAGGCCTTTTCTCCCTGAAAGGTGAGAAGAGGGAAGTGAACGAAAAGAGAATAGAGAGAAGGAGGAGAAGGAGAAGGAATGGTAGTGGAGTGTCAGAGGGAGAGAGCATTGTCTGACTCTCCTCAATTCACACGCTCTCTCGCTCTGTCTATCCAGTGAGAGAGTGTGTAGAATAGAGAGACGGTCCGATATTCGAATGAGAGGTGAGAGGAAGAGACGTTGCGTGCTAACGAATATACGGAATGAAGAGCCGAGCAGTAATTTGCAATCCCATTCGAATTAGAGGACGCATCAGCGCATCTACAGTAGCTGTGAGGGTCAGAGAGAAAGATTCTTCTCATCCCGCTCTCTCACCCATCACACAAGCAAGAAAGTGTGCAGAATTTGCAACATCCGTTAAAGTCAGGAGAATAGACAGGGAAAGGGATGGAAGAGTGGAATGAGATGAGAGGGGGAAGGACTGAATTGAGGAGATGAAAAATCGAGAGGAGAGGGAGACGCATTAATGCATGCATTTTGTCGAGTTTTCAAGACTACGAGCGAGAATTGAGACGATAGAGAGGAGGAGGGGAGGAGTGAGGAAGGGTCTCGGAGGGATGATGGAGGGTACGGTATCGGTTATCGATTAGGTGATTGTTGAATAGTAGGATAGAAGGAGGACTCGCATTCGTCTCAATCTCTCGAGTATTGAGGGGAGGGGGCTATGGATGTCGTCCCTCTTTCTGAAGGAGGGAGAGACCCTTTACGGAAGGAAGGAAGGAAGGGAGAGATGATGGAAAGAAGAGAGAGATCAAGAGAGAGAACAATGAGACGAATGGAAGAGAGAAGATAAGTGACGAATCTGAACGGATTGAGATGGAAGGACGATAACAAGAGATGGGCTAAGGAGGTCACGAGAAGTCTCATGAACTCAAGTTTGTGAAAAGGGTCAAAATCTGCATTGACACTAACAAAGGACTGTATTTCACGAACGTTTCTCTCTCCGTTTGTCTGAACGGATTTTGTGAAGTCGAAGTTGAAGAAAAGCTACATTTGACCCTTCATACTATCTACGATGATGTAGAGGAAGATACGAAATTCAGAGATTTAGTCTTGAAAACAGTATGGAGTCAGAGACTCTCATGTGGTCCAGACCGAAATGGATAGAATAAATGGCGGAATACAAAAATAGAAAAGAAAGGCCTGGGAGTGGATTCGACTCTCGCTTCTCGCTTCTCTCTTGTCTCTCCCTCTCATTCTGGCTTGTATTTCAATGTAGAGTGGGAGTGGTCGAGGAATGAATGAGACCTCCGCTTTTGCAGTTATGAATATTAAATATTTGTGCATTTTAATTATTCCGATACCGAGTAGGGCTGGAAAACAGAGCAGTCCATGTAGAAATATGAAATGAGTCCAGAAAAAGCAAAATACCATCTAAAATAAATTACATATTATGGTACTATTTTACAGCAAAATTGAGCCGAACCTTTCCCCCTGAAACTCTACAAAAAGCAACACATTTCCACTTGAACTCTCCAAAACTCTTAGTAATAATAGAATGGACATACTGTTGTGGACTGGCGGAATTGGCTTCCTTCATCTTCGTCATCAGAATGGCGCACGTCTTGTGGTCGGAGATGTCCACCACTCTGCAATAGATACGAATAATATTATTCATTATTTATGAAAATGAGCCGACCCAATTTGCCCATGATGATGATGAGGATATTTTGGGAAGCTTTCGTTTTCGGAATGGGCTTTAGGGATGAATGCTTATTCAGTACCGATATTCCAATAACATGATCAGTTTTAGGATCCAGGAAGAAAGATCGGTCAAAATGTCTCTCAGTAGCTACTCTCCTCATTCCGCACTTTTTGACTATCCAGATAAATTAGAGATTGCTCAGAACGAGGTCTCCATTCTGCGCTCTAGTTCCCTCAATTCACCCATTGGGAGTGAGATACTCCGCTAGCAGAGGTTGATCCTCTTGAAAGGATTGACGCATCATCTTCAACTTCTCTTATCCTACTCTTCCCATCCATTTATCGATCGATCCACTCTGTCTAGGCTATGCAACTCTTCTTCATCCGATGCCAACTCATTCCGAGCTGCGTTGACCTACAACATCATTCTGCAGCTTTCGACTGGAAAGAAACATGCAAAAATACATGACCGCGACTGGAAAAACATAGATAGCGACAAGGAATGGGGAGGACCAGAATGAAGCTCTCCGACTGCAACCTCTCCTTCTCTCTCTCTCTCTCTCTTAATCCTCAGTCGACAGAAGGAGGGAAGGATTACTCGTGTCTCTTACTTTGATCTACCCCTTCTCTCTCCTCCCTCTGAAGAAGACCATGAAAAATGGCCCGCCCGACCTACGCAGATGGGCTAATTCTGACACTGATTTCTAAGCGCGGAGATTATTTTTATCAACTGCTTTAGTGGTGCTTGGCGATCGAAATAGCTGCATTTCAACACCCATGGAGGGTTGATTTTTTAGTCATAAATTATGAAAAATGCAATATTCTTTCGTGAATGTCTTCAAACCCGCGAGTTAGCTATCTCGGAAGTTCAATTGATAAAAAGATCGTTACCCATCACGGCAGCGATGAAATCGGACATCTTTTAGAAGGCGCGGAAGTGGTGGAACTAAGTGGGGGCACTTCTGAAGGATGGAAGGAGACAGGTGAATAGAGGAGGGAGAGAGAGGGAGAGGGAGGAGAGGAGTGAATGGAAGAATGCGAGCAAGAGAGCATCGAAGAATCGCTCATTTTCAATGAACAGAGCGGCAATTTCGGCACCGAAAACAGATTTCCTCTGTTGAGCCTTGGACCTGAACCGAGGAGCCGCTATAGAAGAGAAGGAATGGGTGAAAGTAGTCGATACAAGGGGAGTTCGCTTATTCAATCACTACTACTCTTCGTAATGAATCGTCCCTGCGGACTCACGATATCTGATGAACTAATGTAGAGACAATTGGAAGCAGTTTATGATCATCTCGAAATTTCGGCGTTGTGTGAGCCATATTCATGCACTTTATCATCGCGTAAGACTTGATTTTGTTTCAACATTCAACCCAAAAGATACGAAAATAAGATAAGATAGTAGGAGGAGCAGAGAAAGTGGGCGAAGAAGGGACGAGAGTGGGTCGACCCTTGAATGGAAAGGAAGGAAGGATTGGAGAGAGAGTTATTAGTGTGTGTAGAATAGAAAGAGAAGAAGGGAGAAGAAGAAGGAGATGCAACGTTGATTCGAGTGCCACAATCAGAGGAAAAGAGAAGGAGTGGAAGAAGGAGGAGGAGGAGGAGGAGGGGTTCGAAGCAGAACTCTGGTACTGCTTCGTTTGGCCGGATTGAAGTCTACCTATATCGATTCTAGATTACGCAAGTCGAAGAAGGAGGGAAATATAGGAGAACTTCAACAACTGCCTTCACGAAGAATACGAAGGAACTCCATCTACTCATCCTTTCCAATATCCAGCCCCTCGCAATGTAATAGACGCTAGGA
The DNA here is from genome assembly GCA_900490845.1 of Pristionchus japonicus. NCBI lineage: Eukaryota > Metazoa > Nematoda > Chromadorea > Rhabditida > Neodiplogasteridae > Pristionchus > Pristionchus japonicus. Next base: position 837,351 of record LS494107.1, on the reverse strand, counting down.
GGAAACTCATATTGGACTAGCCAGCCCCCTCCATTCGGATATTCCCACTTTCATGCAGCACAATCCCTGATCGTCAAAATTCAGTCAGTCCTCGATGCATCTCTACCGTCCCCTACCGTACCTCCTCCTGGTCGGACTGCCCATCCTCTCCAACTCCTCCATATCGATTCCTGCCGATGTGAGCGAATGGTCGGAATCGGACGGACGAGTGGAGAAGCGTCGGGCGGCCTGTTGAGAGACAAGATCAGAATTGGAGAATTGGGAGATCAGAATTTTATTCTTTCAATTATGCCATCTATGATTCATAGACAGTATCAAGGAACAGCGTCAAATAGATCATGAATAGAACAACTTGGATTTTAAACTTTTTCTATCGTTCTTATCAATATTACCACTTGCAGATACTGCATTGTCAATCGATTGCATCCGAAGCGGAAAGGAGAAGGAGAAGAGGAGGAGGAAGATAGAATAAAGAGGGATGGACGGAGTTATTGATACAAGCGGAATGGGGGAATCGTCCCTCTCTCTCTCAATACAGGCACCATTTGAGAGATTGGTTCTTCTTTGTCGGCTCAATGCAAAACTTCGAGGAAAAATGTATGGAAACGGATTCGAAATGGTCGCGATTGATTTAGCGGATGCGATAAAGGAAACGATTCTTTGCTACCCTTCAACATCCCCGAACGAAAAGCTCGATTAGAATGACAGAAAAGGTTCACACTTCGAGTTGAAAAGAAACCTAGGAAACAACTGAGAAAATGAATGATTCGGTCGATTCATGAATGGAAGGGGAACTAAGAGCTGTGCAGCAGAGTTAGTTGACCGGAATGAATGGAGAGAGAGAGAGAGAAAGGCCTCATTACTTGAACAATGAAGGGGAGGAGGAGAGACTAGTGATGACGCAAGAGTAGAGAAAGAGCAGAGGTTGAAGGATTGAGGGGAGGAAGTGGAGAAGAGGAGGAGGTAGATATGAGGGTGGATGACTGGTATCTCTCCAGTGCAATGAGTAGGTCGTGAGAACGAAGGAGAAATACGATCTGTCGACTTGATTCAGGATCATACGCTGCTCGAATTTTCAAAATACGAGTTGACATTTCTTCATTCCACGCACTCTTTCAACAGACAGATTAGTGAGAGAGTGCACAGAATGAAGGACTGCGACCCGCATTTCGAACTATAATTGGTGTAGTCGGCCTATGTTGAACTCATTTCGAAGAGGCGAAAATTGTAGATGAAAACTGACAGCGAGAACGGCAGTGGGAAAGTCGATGGAGGCTCGAGGAACGCCGGTTGAGGTGGAAGGGCCGAGGTCTGAAGAGTAATGGGATTGGATCCAGAGTCGAATAACTCGAAATGTGAGAAAATTCAAGAACGCGTGGGAAAAACGCTATCAACGTGCGTTTCGTAACTTGAAATGACCAGACAACGACTAAAGATGCTCTCCTAGTGACTTCTCCCTCCCCCTTTCCATCCACAGGAACAAAGCCAATATTCTATTCCTCTTATAATTGGTTCATTAGCGAATCTCCATTCAGTGACGCATCACAACAGCATCATCTAATGATGGAGCACAGCTTGCATAAACAGATCGTCTTACCATCTCCCTATATTGGCTCTACAGTATGTATTCCTACAGTGCTCACTGCAACTCTCCCCTAAAGCATGACAACGGTACTCCTATGAACCGTAATGCTACAGTGTTGATACCGTATCCTCATCTACCGTTACTCACCAGCAAGTGCATCTCCACTGTGGGATCCTCTCGCCGTTGAACGACGTCGGGCCAGCGCATCTGCAATTATTAATTAGTTAATTAATAATTTCGAAAATAAATTAATGTTCTACTTTTCTTCTTCTTCGATTCATTGCTGATAGTGGACGCTCTGCTGTTTCTCTTCGCTGTCCACGAACGATGACGAACGATGGAGGTCGCACGGATCATGTAGACTAGGGGAACCCGGGAGTAGAGCCGGATAATAAAATACGGTCCTTGAACTAAGAGCAGACTAAATACGGCTCAACCACAAGAGCTAGGACCCTTCGAACCGAAGACTAGGTGTCGAATGGTAGGCCAAAGAAGGGGAGAGAGAGATGAGATTGGTGACTGGCCTCTGATTGCGCACTCGAGTGAAGATGAGATTGGAAACAGAGAAGGAGAGAGGAGAGGACTCATTTCGAGAGAGAGAAAGAGATGAAAGAGGAGATGTGTTCGAGAGATGAGTGCATGGCAACGAAACAATCCCTTATCACAAGATGTTTCGCAAGCTTTCAAGTGCTTGTCTGATGTGTCAGAAGGTGCGTGATCTTTGAGTAACTTGTTTCAGTTTCGCTTAAGTCTTTGTACTTAAAACTAGCTTAAGCTTTCCATGTGAACTTTGATAGGATTCATAATGACGAATAGCGAAGCCTCTCTTTGGTCTAATTTCAATTTACTTGCAAAATCAGACAGATCTTGTTCAAAACTCTCCTTGATCTCACCTTGTCGTGCAAGATTCCTCTTTGCGGCAAGGAGAGAGGGCGGGGCGATGGACTGACGACGCTTGGCGAACGCACGACCAACTACCATCACGTCATCTGTTAATTAATGTTCATTAAAATTATCTAATTAGTGAGATAATTATCAGTAGATTGAACATGTCAATGCACGTTTTCATGTAGGCATTGAGGTGCCCAATGAGTATTCATCATCAAAAGTACATCAAAAGGCAGTGAAGTATCTAGAGTGAAACGAGGAAGAGGAAGAAAAAGGCGTAAAAGATATGGGACGATATTGAATTTGGGGGCAGTGTGCTCTCTCTTTTCTTCTCGAGGGATCTCGACGTGAATTATTCATATGAGAATGGACGGTATTACAGAGAGGAACGGGAAGAGATTATCAGTTTTTGAGGATTTGAACATGCAAGTGAATCTAAAGTTTTCAACGGATCAAGCAAGTAGAATAACAACGTAGAATGCACCCAGAGAACCCATTGAGGAAGTTCCCGATATGGAGTCCAGTCAGAAAAGTGTGATGAATTGCAGTGACTGTATCTAGTGAGGGATAGACAGACCTCACTCGTATTTCCTTCTCCTTCTCTCCCTCCATCCCCTTCTCCTCCCCTATCTCCTTCCCTCATCTTGCCACTCTAATTGGGATAGACATGGATAATCATAACACGAGGAAATACAGAATAAATAAAAATTCCAATGGATGAGAAATTAGAAGGTGCGAAACGGAAAATATTTGGAGGATTCGCACTCTTTGGAATCACCTGATGAGTCTTAGCTGATAGGATAGAGGAGAGTAAGTGAAGTGAGAAAGTACGAAGTGAATTGAAGTGAAGAAGAAGAGAGAAGGGAGGAATTGCAACAAGAAGAGAATATCTAATGAAGAACAGATGAGTGGACAGTGAGACGAAGAGAAGAAGAAGGAGGAGGAGGAGAGGGGAAGGGAGGAGGGGGGGAGGGGGGGAATGAATCTGAGACATCTTGACTCCTAGAGAGAATGAAGTCATTGATCAGAATGGACTGACGAAGTCCTAAACTAGACGAAGGGCGAAAAGTCGAAAGTGAGATGCTTCCCTTCCTTCCTTCTTCTAATTACGAATCCATCACTAGACGGATGCAATTGAAATGGATGGAGACTTTAGAAAAGATCATCCAATTTGAGGCAGTTATTAGAGACTTGAAACGTGAGAGAAGAGAAGGAAAGGACTCGGAATGGTCGAGAACGAGAGGAGTGAAAACAGGACGATAAAGAGAGAGAAGAAGATTGGAAGTCTGATCCAATCCGGAAAATGATGATTCACAAGAGCACTTCTCCACTATTTTTTCTAATGATAGACCAGCAGTTGATTGGTCACTAGGAAATGTATGGAAAGGAAGAGAGAGAGGGGGAGATATACTGCACTTTTTGAGTGAAGTGACTGGGAGTCATTCAGATGGGGGCTACCATTGAGAGAAGAGAGAGAGGGATAGGTGAGGGCATCTAGGTATGAATTCTCATTGAGTCTCTCTCTCTCGAACGGCATTGTCCTCTTTCTCTCTTCTCTGATTCACTCTCTCGCTTCAATGGAATTCGAGAGAAGAGATATGAAGGTAGAGAGGACGGAGATAGTTGCGGATCTTCCAAGGTACCCCTTCCCTCCCCCCCCCCTCCTCTCCCTCCCCCTCAGTCCTTCC